>JAXIVJ010000983.1:67500-161901 GCA_036785665.1 Chirona hameri
GGCCAGACTTGCCACACAAAAAGTACCGAGTAGACAAATAGCGAGTACATATTATTTATGTAGTGTAGTGTTTATTGTCTCCTGTGTATGAATAAACGGGGGGAAAAATAGATCAATCAATTGCATATTTTGTTATGCCCATATTTGGGCATTCATGTAGTATCAAACTGCCTATGCCATTAGGCCAATTCGGAGCAACATACGCATACTCGGAGGTTAAGAAGTGTCGGAGAACATGTTGTCCATCAATATATCGGAAAAATACATCTGACCAGATTCGGCAATTGCCCTTATTCCACTGTAAATGACGATCTAAAAATTGATTCCGCAACGCAACGACCACAGTGTGAAATAATTTTTTAGATCGGTAGTCAGCCGGCTAATCCAATTTTAGATCGTGAAGTCAGGTGGCGATTCAAAATTGTAATCGCTGAGGCTGCTGCTGCGAGTGCCGAAATTGAGATCGCCGACCCTTTCTTTGGCCATAGTAAGGATCTAATCATACAGATACAAGAAAATATGGTGGGCGATTCGTGCAGTATCAACCGAAGAAAAAATCCAGGGGTGATGGGCGTTTTTTTAGTGGTGATAGTGTGTTTGAAGGTGTGAATGTCAGGAAAACAATCAATTTTTAGATCGGATCTCCTTACAAGGGCATGTTCCGCCCATTTTGATGACGTCACGACCTAATTTTTGATCGATCCATTTTCAGATCGCCTCCCCGTAGTTTGCCCAACTGATGTCATTCAAATTAGTGCAGTAGTTTGGGAGATAATGACGTTTTAGTGACGTCAGGTCATGCCATTTTTTGTGGAAAAACGATAAATGTTTGACAAACCGTAGAAAATCGAGTTGTAAAGCAAATTGCGAAAAAGTCAAATGAAAGAAAATTATATTGTCTTCAAAACGGCCATCTCGGATTTGCATTTTTGTTAGTTTTTTTACCACAAAAAAACTGATTTGTTTAGGAAACATCCCACGAAATATAAATTTTGAAAGATATAACAAAATGGAATATATATATATTGGATGACCAAGTATGAGCGACACCCACACCAAATTTCAAAGTAAAATCTTTATTTTTGACTGACTTATGGCTCCCAAGTATGATTAACTACTGACGTAATTTGTTGAAATTTGCATTTTATGGCTTTTATTTACCAGATACAGGCAAATAAATGTCATGACTGTATGCATTAAACAAAACTGGTCTAGAATCATGACCTTTTTATTTATATTAATCAATTTCAAATTGTGGCCTTATGCAACCTGACATTGACCTGAACTTCGCCTAAGGGCCATTATATGGGGTCATGGTGTACAATTTGCTATCACTATCAAATTACTATCAAACTATACGTGTAAAATAACTCATAAAACATGTGTCGCATGACTTTCGTAGACCTTTTGCCGATAGTTATGTTTTCTGACCTGCCCTTGATGGCTTGGCCTTTGCTTACAATCTCAATTTTCCTGATGTGGAAGATGTACTATGCCTCTGAGAGCATTTTGTGCCATACTAGTCGCAATATAAGGCTTTAATTGGAATGTATAGCAAATCAACCCAAATACCTCGATTTTGACATTTCACCTGACTGTGACATATGTGTATACATGTATACACCTGACTGTGTATACATGTGACCTTATTTTTAACATTTTACGTATGTTTTACGTGTGCCTCATGTGGCTTTCGATTGTTCCATTGCGCGTCTCGCTGCGGTTATTGGTTCGGAAGATAACGAGGTGGCCGAATATGCCCCCACCCCAGTTCGGCTGAATACCCCTGCGAGGCGCGGGACCCTTTTGAAAGTCTGGTGGCATGATCGAAGGTCCGACTGCGGATATACGCAGGTTCACATGATTCACAAAATGTACATGATTTTGTTTTATTCTCCGGGCTAACTACATGTAGCCCGGAATGTTATCGCCAAGCTCGCGGAGAAGGTAGTGAGCCTACAGATTTTAAACTATTTGACGTGCAACTCTATCCTGTCACCTACTCAGTTTGCCTATCGTCCAGCCCACTCGACGGAGGACGCCGTGCTCGACATCGTCAGTCACATCGGTGGCAACACGGACAGGGGTCTGGTGACGTCAATTACGTCACTAGACCTGTCAAAAGCCTTTGATTGCGTAGAGCGCGGAGCCCTTCTTTCGAAGCTGGGATGGTATGGGATATCATCTCACTGGATAGAGGACTATTTTGCAGGTAGAACGCAGACTGTCAAGGGGGGAACAACATCTTTGGAGGTACATTTTGGAGTCGTTCAAGGCGGGACACCGGGACCAATCATGTTCAGCCTTTTTATGAATGACCTAGCCAGTCACATAAAATTCGGTAAAGTCACCAGTTACGCAGATGACAGCCAAATACTGCACAGTTCAAAGCCGGACTCTACTGATGAGCTGCGGCACGTCATAGAGACAGATTTGAAGAAAATTTCCAGCTGGTTCAGTGGAAACGTCTTAAAGTAAATGCAGCGAAAACAAGTTTTATGATTGCTGGTACTCCAAAAAACACCGATCGAGCCGCCAGCCAAACGGTTCAATTCGACGGTGTTCAGTTGCATCACTAAAACAAAATCAAAATTCTTGGAGTGCCAATCGACCAGCACCTCAATTTCGAAAGTCAAACAGGTAGCGTAGCACAAAGATGTAACTACACCATAGCAAGCATTAGAAAGCTTAACTTTCCGAAAGAGATTTCAAAAAAATTGATACATGCCCTCGTCTTTCCGCTTGTAACTTACTGCCTCCCGGCTTGGGCTCCTAGCACTCAAACACAGCGGAAACGGATCCAAAAAGTTTTAAATTTTGCTGTACGAACAGCCACTGGCTTACGAAAGTATGACCACGTTTCTCGATCCAGGAGAGACCTAGGATGGATGTCATTTGACGAAATGATCGCGATGCGCGACGCGCAGCGCATTCACTGCATAATGTGGAACGATGAGAGCTCGCAACAAATCAAATCTCTGATCGAGACACGAGCACAGGTGTCGTAGAGGCAAACTGGCTCCACCGTGAACGAGTCTGCCCTACAGATTCCCAGATGCCGACTCCAGGCCACAAAGATGATGTTCCCCTACCGAGCCGTGACGACGTGGAATGGCCTGCCTCGTGACTTGCGAAGTGGTAGCATGACAGCGCTCAAGAAGGCGACAGCATGGCTTGGTGGCAATGAGAAATGCTTTATATCTTCTACTTAGTTTACCAGCATGCTGGTTAGAACAATCGTCAGTTAGAATTGTTAGAACTTAGCACCTGTCAGAACTTTACAGGCTGGTTAGTGCACATGTGAGGTGTCATTCCTTCTAGAAGTGGAACTATGTGTGGTGTGTTTACCAGCGGGTGTGGAAGAGCCATTTATGGAACACCTAAGAACAGCAATACAAATGTATCCCGGAGAAGCAAAAAAATATTGTGTCGCAACATGGTGAAACTAAGTTGCATACGTGGATAAACAAGGAGAAAAATATTGTGTTACGACAGTTGAGTCGTTCTTATTGGGTTGTGCCAATGCAAGGGGATTATAAAACGTTTTCAGCGTCGGTCACCGATTTTTACAACATTTGGTCACAAGATCAAGTCGAACCCCTGTTTCCCAGAATCAGGTCCATGTTTACCTTACATGGACATGATGAGGAAAGGACGGGGAAAACATTCCGTCCTTTGACCCTGAATTTGACATTAAAGGTCACGGGCTTGACCTTTAACGTCACGGGGCACGTGGGGGAGGGGTGCAAAAGCGTGTTATTGGTTTCGAAGGTAACGGGTGCCCGGTCGCCGTCGGAGGGAAGCTGAAGGCGTCAATGTGCCATCATTCTGAGTGTGCCGGGTAGCCTCCTGTTTCCCAGAATCAGGTCCATGTTTACCTTACAGGTCTCATTCAAGGTCAAATTCAATGTCAAAGGACGGGGGACGCTGTAGCGCCCAAAGTTTGCGTCCGATTGCAACACAAATGGTCTCAAACAATGCCCTGTGCCCATTTCCAGGATGACAAGCATTCTTAGAGTAAATTTGTTGCCCGTGACCTTCAAGGTCAAAGGACGGAGAACGCTGTAGCGCCAACTTTGTGCGCTAACTTGAAGGTCATGGGGCGCAAGTCTAAGAATGCTTGTCATTCTGGAAATGGAAAGGACGGGGAAAACATTCCGTCCTTTGACCCTGAATTTGACATTAAAGGTCAAGGCCTTGACCTTAAACGTCACGGGGCACAACTCTGAACATACTTGTCATCTTGGAACTGGGCACAACAGGGCCTATTTTAACATGTTAACTGAGGGGGGCAAATGCCCCCCAGTGAGCCGTTTTGCCCCCCCAGTCAAGAAATGTTGCCCACCCTGATTTCAGTATTTCCATGTCATTTTTCGCTTGATAGGTATTCAATTAAAATAAAATATGTTTACCTGGTGATAAATGTATACAAATCCAATGCAAATTTCGTGATATTCCTAAGTTTTAGTATTTCCCAGCCAAAATAAGTATCTTTAAATTATTTCCGGAATATCTCGAATTTCAATATCCTTTGAACAAGTGCTCATTAGCGGCAGAGTGGGGGAGATCGGGGGTTGTTGGATCAGGAACGTCGCCACACAATTTTGAGTGGGTTGGGGGCAACATAGGCGTACACAAGGGAGGGGGGAACGGGGAAATTGCCCCCCCCCCCCATGAAGGTCTGCACGTGTCCCCTTTGGTCGAAAAAAAATGAATGATTTTTTTGATTTTTTTTAAAGAGAAAAATGGTGAAAATATGCCCTTTTAAAAATATAGTGGGCCAAATCCGGTTATTTTTTTTTGGGTGGGGGTACTTTATGCCCCCTGAGCAAAAATTTCCCCCTCCTGGAGTACATCCTGGGTACGCTACTGGGGGGCAACTGCTGAGCCGATTGTGTTGGAACTTGGTGTGTGGCTAGGGATCTCGGAGCAAAATTTTAGCCCTCCCCCCATTCTCGAACCCTAGATCCGCTAGTGGGTCCCGGCACGACACAGATGTAAGGACAACTGCCCATCGCCTAATTACTATTATTATTAGATGTTGACAGACGCTGGCGGATCCAGCCTCTCTCCGTGGGGAGGCATCTTTTTGTGGCAAAGGTACCCCATTTTTTTATCCGCGGAGTTGGGCCGGTCACCTTATTTTTGGTATTCGAGCTTAAGAAAATCACTTTTCAAATTCACAAAAATTGATTTTGTGGATTTTTACCCCAAAAAAATATTTGTATTGTTATTTTTGGGTCAAATACACAAAATTTCGTAAATCCAAGATCCCCATTTTCAAGAGCATGTCATTTCCTTTCTTTTGACATTTTTTCTCTTCAATTTGCTTCAAAACTATTTTCTACGATTGTTCAAGCATTTATCGTATTTCCACCAAAAATGGCATGACATGACGTCATTAAAACGTCATTATCTACCAAAAAAATACATTAATTTCATAAAAATTTGGTGTGAAGACGTAGAATTGATGCAGCATAATGTACTGAAAGTTTGACGTTGATATCTATCATAGTTGTCAAGTTTCAGCAAATCCGTGAGGGAGGGCAGATTCTGCCCCCCCCCCCCCCCAGCCAGGGCCTATTTTAACATGTTAACTGGAGGGGGGGGGACAAATGTACCCCCTCCAGTGAACCGTTTTTCCCCACCTCCAGTCAAGAAATGTTGCCCACCCTGATTTGAGTATTTCCATGTCATTTTTCGCTTGATCGGTATCAATTAACACGCGCCCTGGAGGGGGGCGAAATCCGCCCACCCCTCCTGTTTTTTTTTGTAAATATGTCCTTATTTTACCGGGCGATGTGCATAATATTTTAGGTACCTGCCTAAAAATGAACGGCGCGTTGTCTGAAGTAAGAAAAATACAAATCGGCCGCATATACTTTGAGTTATAGGCCATCAAAGTAGAAGAAAAAATCAGCGCCAGACCACACAAATCAGCCCTGTGCGGTTCCCGTATACCGGAAAAACGAAAGTGTTTTTGGCAATACTTGCGACTTGTTTGATGTATATTGTTGTGCTATATAGTTTCCAAGGTAATGTTAGGTCAACGAGGTCAAGTCAGGTCAAGTTCATGACAGGTCATTGGAACCGAAGTAGGGTAACTGAAAGGTTGTAATAAATGCATATGACTCCTGCTTTCTGAACTCATGCTTGTGGTCCTGAGTCCATTCATACCTCGACAACTGCTAATTCGTTGTCATCACTCATCTGATCCCGTCCTCGCCTGAGGCGGTTAGATAATGGAACCGAAGTAGGTCAACTGGAAGGTTGTCATAAATGCAAATGATTCATGCCTTCTGAACTCATACTTTGTGGTCTTGAGTCCATTCCAGACTTGTATACGACTCAAATTTGTTTCTCTCGAACGATTCAATCACGACTCAAAATCAGCATTAGTCGATTCAATCACGACTCAATGAAACCTTCATTTTTTGCCTTTGATTCAATCAAAGACTTTGAGTCAGAGTTTTCGACTCAATCGATTCAAAATGACCTTTAGGCATATCAGTCCCGACTCAATCATTTTGAATCATATAACAACTCAATCACAACTCAAACTATGACTAATGACTACGTTTACAATTTATAACTGATAGTGATTTGATTGTGCTGCATTTTATGTATTTTATTTATGTATGGTGAAATTGTTGATGGATGTTTGAAAACTTGAAGTTTTGGAATTTGGAGGCTTCTTTTAGGCAATTGAGTCGCGAACCCGACTCAGTCAGCTCTCTAAATATTTGTTGTCGACTCAATCATGGTTTCTACCTGAGCTCTTCGATTCAATCACGACTCAAAGCCAAATCCTTAAAAATGTTAGCGACTCAATCAGTTTGAGTCGCAAAAACTGCTGGATTCATGAGTCGCGACTCAATCAGAGTTGAATCGTATACAAGTCAGGTCCATTTCCACCTCGACGACTGCTAATCGGTTGTCATCTGATCTCGTCCTCGCCTGAGGCGTTTAGATAATGAGCTGACCGCTCTCTGGTGTGTGCCGTAAAGTTCGTAGTCTTGAGTCCATTCCCACCTCGACGACTGCTAATCGGTTGTCATCTGATCCCGTCCTCGCCTGAGGCGTTTAGATAATGAGCTGACCGCTCTCTGGTGTGTGCCGTAAAGTTTGTGGTCTTGAGTCCATTCCCACCTCGACGACTGCTAATCGGTTGTCATCTGATCCCGTCCTCGCCTGAGGCGTTTAGATAATGAGCTGACCGCTCTCTGGTGTGTGCCGTAAAGTTTGTGGTCTTGAGTCCATTCCCACCTCGACGACTGCTAATCGGTTGTCATCTGATCCCGTCCTCGCCTGAGGCGCTTAGATAACGAGCTGATTGCTATCTGACGCGATGCCAGATAGTGTGCCGGAAACGGCGGGGTTTTCATCCTACCGCGCCAAAGAGCGACCGTGCCAGAGGGTGACCGCCCCTGAGGTGAACGTGGCTGCCCTGAACGCGTACCACGTCTTCAGCACCAACGTGCCAGGCTCCGAGAAGTCGGCCGCACGCAAGGGAGGACGGCGGCTGTTTCTGCGGGACCTGGGCCTGGCTCTGTGCCTGCCGCAGATGGGGGAGAGGGCGGCAGTGTACTCTGAGACGGGGGTGCACAACCGTCGCACTGTGGCTGCTCTGGAGTACTCCCTGCACCGCCGTCTGAGCCAGAAGCGGTCCCTTCCAGGGCCAACCGAGCCGGTGACCCCAGGCCGCTGTCATGTGTGCGTGAGAGCGCTCAAAGGGGGCGGGTACAAGGCCCAGAAAAACAAACTGAAGAAGGGCAGGACGGCCTGCACCGTCTGCAGTGGATACGTGTGCGATCGGCACTCGGTCAGAATGCTGCGCTGCGATGACTGCCAGAAAGACGGTGACTCGGAGTGATGTGTTCTTCATCCGTGATGTGCGATCTGTCTGTGATGTGCGATGTATGTGATGTGCGATGTATGTCATGTGCGATGTCTGATGTGCCATGCCTGTGATGTGCGATGTCTGTGATGTGCCATGTCAGTGATGTGCGATGTCTTTGATGTGCGATGTCTGTGATGTGTGATGTCTGTGATGTGCGATGTCTGTGATGTGCGATGTCTGAAATGGGCGTTGGTATGATCTTGTTGTGACTGGATGGACAAAGGATGCAGGCGGTGTGTGCACAATGTGGTGCAGAGCGGTGTCCGCCGTGGCCCAGACAACCATTCTCATCGCGACTGAAGCTCAGCACATGCGTGATGTAGCGCACTGCCAACGTAGTGCCATTGATGCTGAGCAGACATTCACGCCTTGTCTAGAAATACATTGATGACATTTAAAGTTTGTGTTATTTCTGATATGGTTTGGAAAGAAGAAACAGACCAATCTGACATGGAGTGATCGCATATTGTGAATAGATGAATTGGTGGTGTTTGATATTACTAATATTATTGATATTAATATTATTATTGCTATTTTAGTTATATTATTATAATTGTAATTATCACTACAATCATCATCAGCATTGCTTCTGTGACTATCACTAGCATTATGACGATATCCATCTCAGTTACCTTTCCTGCCCCGAGGATGAGATGCCCTTGAAGTACTTCCGCTTCCAATTGTCTCAAATTTAAAGCAATCCAATGTTGATATACAAATGATCTGAAGTTTAAATGCAATATAATCATCCCTATTCTATCATTAGACTTTCTAACAAATTATTTAAGCCCATTTTGAGGTATATATGTTACAGTACGTTTGCGAAATCCGTATAGTTGCAAACAAACTAGTATTTGTTAGCAGCAAGCAGCAAACGTCCTGGTGGGTCAGAATAGTTGCATACGTACTAGTATAGTTGTGCACGTTCTAGGATGGATGCAACTGTCCTGACCGGTCAGGATAGTTGCATACATACTGGGCTGTCCAGTACATTTGCAACAATACTAGTACAGCTTCAATTGTGCTGAAAGATTGGGCACGGCTGATTGGTGAAAACGATTATTTTTGGCGATTTTCAAACAATGCTTGTCTTGGGGTGCAATATGGTTCATGATTATATAATGTCATGATCAGTGATCACGTTACTAGGCAACAATGGTGGTGGTACAAGGGGGGGGGGGGGAGGAAGTTGCCCTTACCAATACTGCCATTTTCACCATTACCAATGCATGCTGTTTTCAATTATTCACGATTTTGTAAAGTTTGGTTCCAAAAAATCGCTTATTTTTATATTGTCCAAAAGTGAAGCCATTGTAGAAGAGTATGGCCATGTTATTCAGCCACCTCCTCTGGTTGCAATACAGAGATCCAGGTTCAGAGCCATCTGCCAGCTTCGTAAGAAAGTCCATGATCTCATCGTGCCCCCCCCCCCTTATGCATCGGAAACGACGCGGCAATTCTTGCCCCGTGTGCCTTGAAGCCACTCGTCCAGCTTCATCACAAATATCACGGGACATATGGAAGGGGAAATCGAAAGCACGTCTCAGTGAAAGACAGACTGCCGAACGCTCCGAAAACCAACTCTCGACTGAGCAACACCATGTGACCACGTCCCGTGTCACCTTCGGTCACGTGACAGCTCGGGGCCAAGCTGTTTGTCGCAGCGTGGCCGCGAACCGCAGCCAGACGCCACGTACGTAGCCAGGATTTCCGTCAGGGGTGGGTGGGTCAACTGTTAGATTTGGTACAAATAACAATAATAAATAAGATTTGGTACAAATTGGTACAACTGTTAGATTTGGTACAAAATAATACAAATAAAATAACTCAGGGGGTCATGGCCTCTTGCTCCCCCCGTTAGCTACGTGGGTGACAGACGCTCCCCCAAACTTCCTAACAAGCGCTGTTTAGCACGCGCATTGGATAGAGATGGATAGTGGACAATGAATGAAGCTCCCTGTAACTTTTGGACAATATAAAAATAAACGAGTTTTTGGAACCAAACTTTACAAAATCGCGAATAATTGAAAACGGCATGAATTGGAAATGGTGAAAATGGCCGTGAATGGCCGAAAATGGTGAAATCAGCCGTGCCCAATCTTTCAGTACATTTGCAACTGTACTAGTATTGTTGCAAACGTACTGGACAGCCCAGCATGTATGCAACTATCCTGACCGGTCAGGACAGTTGCATCCATCCTAGAACGTTCGCAACTATACTAGTACGTATGCAACTATACTGATTTGTTTGCAACTATACGGATTTCGCAAACGTACTGTAATATATACACGCAATCACTGCGTTCCATAACAAAGTCAAGCCAAGGAGCGCATAGCAAACAAAATGTAGCATATTTGATCTCATTTCACATTCTAGATATTGACCTAGGGTCATTAAGTTTTCCCCAAAACAGAGTTACCCACAGAGCCCCCTACCTGAAAATGTGTGTTTTTCGTTCATTGACCCCTACAGGGTAGGCCTATGCCATCTGAGGTCATCAACACCCTTTTGTCAATAACTCTCGACAGAATAAAGATACAGAAGTGGAACTGGTACCAATGTATTTGTATCATCGATACACGTCTCCCAATATCCAGCATGATCTACTCGGGTCACCACTTGACCTTGACCTGAGGTCACATTTATATATTGACCTGACCTGGTTAACATAAATATGAATAAAAGCAAATTGACGAGACAAAAACGATGCCGTCAAAATTACTGCCCTTTCTTTATTAGGTAAAAAGTAATTTGCGAAAAACAGTTTTGCCAAAAAATAACCTTTTTGACATTTGATGACCTCTGGAGCCTAAACTATTGACCTGAGCTCAAATCTGAGAACACCTATGGCGATTGCATTTTTCAATGACTGTCGATTGCTTTTTTCCGTTTTCTGCTAGCTATCACAGTTCCACAGATATTTGGGGGTGTTCGAAGCGAAGTCCTAAAACTGGAAAATCTGACCTTTGATGACCTCTGGTGACCTCAATTTTGACCTGACCTAAAAAAAGACTGATATATTTTCGAAGGAGTTTGTCTCGAGCTATCTAACGCCGTTTTCCGCTTCTCGCTACGTTGCGTGGTTTTCGAGATCATAGGGGGGGGGGGGCGAAATCCGCCCCCCCCCCCCCCCCCCTCCAGGGCGTATAATTATCAGAGGCCCTCCAGGGCGCGTGTTAAAATAAAATATGCTTACCTGGTGATAAATGTATACAAATCCAAAGCACATATTTTAAAGCACATATTTCCCAGCCAAAATAAGTATCTTTAAAGTATTTCCGGAATATCTCGAATTTCAATATCCTTTGAACAATTGCTCATTAGCGGCAGAGTGGGGGAGATCGGGGGTTGTTGGATCAGGAACGTCGCCAAACAATTTTGAGTGGGTGGGGGCAACTGCTGAGCCGATGGTGTTCAAATTTGGTGTGTGGCTAGAGATCTCTCAGCCGCCACTTTCCCACAAGTAAGGGGTGGAGGTGCTTCTGCACGTGCGCATGTGTGCACCACGTATTTGTATCTCAGAAACTACTTCCCTGATCGAGTTGGAATTCACCATACATTTCCTTCGCGTTCGCTCGTTCATCGCCAACTACGGCGCCTTACTGGTTCAGTAAAACAAAAGTTATGGAAGAAAAATGACTGCGGAATGACCTCAGGGTGAATAGATTTTACCTTGTGGAGGTCGCAGGATACAAATACCAAATGGATCTTTGCATTGGCGGATCCAGAACGGATGGTTTGGGGGAGGAGGGAATACAAAAAAGACTCACACAATTCTGAAAACGCATCGGATTTGTCTTGCTTATGCATTGATAGCTGATTTAACCCTCGCCCGGGTAGGGGGGGGGGGGGGTTGGATGCCACCCCCTCGGTTTTTCAGAAATAACTTGCGTGGTTTCCAACCGATTACGATGAAACTTTCAGTTTCCAACTTTTGAACAATTTGACTCATACTCTAATTGTGATGTTCTAACCCACATCACCAGTAACCTATGACCTTTTTCTCAAGGTCATGTCATGCGCAACTGGCGTACCGTAGTATCGGTGCTTGTAACTTGTGCAGTTTGTTGTTCAGTATTTGTTGTTCAGGAACATATGCACAGGTGTTTCCAGGTGACAGTTGTGGTTTCCACTGAGATTATGACCTCGATTGACCTTTTCAAAGGTAAACCGAGGTCATTGACCTCCGATGACCTCAGATTACTTTTGTTTGGCTTCTGGCGGTTTCTAGGATAGTTTGTGACGCTGATTTCAAATTTGGGATCCATGTTACATAATTATATGTTACACTGGGGTCATGTGCTTCCACAGGTCAACCGAGGTCACTGACCTCAGATGACCTGGCCTGACCTTTTTGGAATTTGGCAGTTTCTAGGACATTTTGTGATGCTGATTTCAAATTTGGCACCCATTAAGCATTATGATATGCTCATTCACGATTCTAGCTCGATACAATTCAAATTATACGCATTTACAATTTGTATGACTTTTGGGTCATTGACATGACCTCAGAGGTCACCTAATGACCCAAGACTTTAAAATCGGATATCAGCGGCTTCCTCTCGTCACAAGCAACACGCTCGTTTTTTTAATCGAAGCTCTAACTCAATTAGGAGCGAAACGCTAAAGGGGGGGGGGGGTCGTACCAACCCCCCTACCCGAACACGTAGTGATTTTGCCCTACCCGGGCGAGGGTTAAAGCTAACTTTCCTTAGTAAAGGTTGCTTAGATTTTCTTCTATATCAGGAAATGTGTCAATCTTGCGCCGATTTCAGGCGGTTTGGGGGGGGGGGGGCAATTGCCCATTTTGCCCGACCGTAGATCCGCCACTGGATCTTTGTATTTTGCAAAAGATGCGGGACTCTGGTGAAAATTGGACAAATTTAGCCATTTCCTTTGGATTTATATGCATTTTCATGTTTCCCCAATGACTTATAATTGGGAGGTCACAAAATAGACTTCACCCTAGGTCACCCAACCAGAAATTGCGTGTGGATATCATGTGGGGCCACTATGGCCGCATGAGGCCCTAATGCAGCCGGAGTTGGCCCACGTGCTATCCACACGCAATTCCTGGTAGGGCACCGTTGTAAAATCATCCGAAATAGCAGAATTGTAGGTGTATATGACCTGATTGAATCCTGTGAGTATCTAACTGATCGGTCAAACAATGTGGCTGCGGCACGACCTTACATTTTTGGAGGTGGGATCACTAGACTTGACTTGTGACGTGACCTGAGGAGACCCGAGGTAAACAAATTAACCCTCGCCCTACGGGAGCTTTTTTCACCTTCGCCCTACGGGGGGGCTGACAGCCCTCCCCCTGTTAACTTCCAAACCAAGCAATCTAGAGCAATGCAGTGAGTACCAGCATGTTTCCTGTCATGAGAGGAATCTAACAGTATGCGATTTTTAGGTTTCAGGTCAACGGATGACCTTCCAGGTCAAGTGAATGACCTCGGATTTACCACGTACAGAACAGCGATTTTGCTCATCAGAAAACCTCAACATTAGAAATTGATGAATGTAAATAAAAAGGCATGTTCCTAGACCAGTTTTGTCTCATAGATACAGAAAAGGTAGTAATTTGTTCGTATCTTGTCAAAAAAGTCAAAAAAAGTTATTTTTAAAAATGACGTCATCTGTTTCTTGCACTTAAGGAGCCATCACTCAGTCAAAAATGAAGATATTGCTTTGAAATTTGGTATGAGTATTGTCCATACTCAGTTCTCTCACACATATTTCGGTTTTTCTAATATCTTTAAAATTTTGATTCTGTGGGGATTTTTCCCAAAAAAAACTTTTTTTTAAATTTTGGGGTAAAAAAAACAAAATTTTGAAAATATGAGATTGGAATTTTAAAGAGCATGATATTTTGTATCTTTGGTGAATTGAGTTTGCAATTTTCTTTAAAACTCTATTTTCTACAATTTTTCAAATATTTCTCATTTTTTTACCAACATGACGTCATAAAAACGTCATGATTTCCCAATTCCTCAACAAATTTCAAAGAAATGTTTACAGCCTACGTATAATTGCTGTAAACTCAGCTACTGAAAATTTCAGCAAGATGCACCGCATGTGTAAAAAGTTATTCTAGAAAAACCTCAGGGGGGCCTGTCAGGCCCCCCCCCCCCCCCGTAGGGCGAGGGTTAAAAGTATTTGGGCAATTGATAGGCAAGCAGTTGTAACAAAAATGGCGGAGCGAAATGGCGTCGTTTTCCGCTATTTCCAACAAAAAAAAACTAAGGGGAATGTATGTCCGCCCCCTGGATTCCCCACTGGCGGATCCAGGGGGCGGACATGAGGGGCAAATGAATGCCCCCCCCCCCCCCCCCACACACACACGCACACAGGAATCTGGGGGGGGGGGAATGCAATACAAGTATCCCCCCTTGCGCGTTCCCTGCACTGAACGTGAAAAACAATGATCTTAGGAGAAAACTTCATGAAATCAGAAGTTTTTCTTCTCTCAAGTGATTGAATTTGAAGTTTGTATGTATCCATTGCTTTCAATGATAGACAAAACAGCGCACCTGATGCAATTGAAGCAGCCCCGGTGACACGCGCCCTGCTGGGGGGGGGGGGCAGATTCTGCCCCCTCTCGGATTTTCTCAATAACTCTGAAACTGGGATAGATATCAACGTGAAACTTTCAATACCTTATACTGCATCAATTCTACGTCTTCTCACTAAATTTCAATCAAATTAATGTAGTATTTTGGGAGATAATAACGCTTTAATGACGTCATGTCATGCAATTTTGAGTGAAAAAATAAATGTTTGACAAATTGTAAAAAATAGAGTTTCAAAGCAAATTGCAAATACAAAAAAAAAACGTCAATAGAAAGGAAATGACATTCCCTTCCAAATAGCTATCTCGGATTTGTGATTTTTTGTCTGTTGACCCCCAATTGTTTTTCTCGGAAAAATGTCCACATTTTTTTTTTGTGTGAATTCGAAAAGTGATTTCTTAAGCTCGAATACTAAAATAAGGTGACCGGCCAAAATTTGCGGAGGAAAAAAATGGGGGTACCTTTTTGCCACAAAAAGATGTCACAAAAATGTTTTGCCCCCCCAGTGGTTTCCCTTAAAATAGGCCCTGGGGCACAAGGAATCGTTTGAGACCAATTTGTCGCGATCGGACGGTAACTTTGGGCGCTACAGCGTTCCCCGTCGTTTGACCTTGAATTTGATCTTGAAGGAGACCAGTAAGGTCAAAGTGGACCTGATTTTTTAAAGTAGGAGGTTCGTTTTGACCCTGGTTCTTAGGACCAAATCGCGTAAAAATCGGTGACCGACGCTGAAAACATTTATGTGGAGCTGTGGACATCATGGACATTGTACATTCATCCAAGCTATTTGTATGCGCTCCGAGTGTGAAAGGTTCAATACGTCAGCACCTTCAACGCCTCGCCAGACATATTTAAAAAGGTGTCACGGTTATTTCAGGGGGGTTCAGGCCTCTTCGTAGGCACCATCCAGGGCGCTATCGGGAGTGGGAGAGGGGTGCAAAAGCGTGTTATTGGTTTCGAAGGTAACGGGTGCCCGGTCGCCGTCGGAGGGAAGCTGAAGGCGTCAGGGTGCCATCATTCTGAGTGCGCCGGGACACCGCATCTCTTTCGGGCAGGCAAGGTGCCATTCGGGGGCGGTATGATACCTTCCGAGGGTAGCAAGATGCCTTCCGAGGGTAGCATATTGCACTCTAAGGGCGGCATAATGTGCTCTGAGGGCAGTAAGATGCCTTCCGAGGGCCACAAGAAATCTTCCGAGGTCGGCGTAATGCACTTCAAGGGCGGTAAAATGTCTTCCGAGGGCGGCAAGATGTTTTCGGAGGGCGGCATGATGCTTTCCGATGGCGGCGTAATGCTCTCTGGACTCTGAGAAGGGCATGATGCCTTCCGATGGCGGCATAATGCGATCTCAGGGCGGCAACATGCCTTCCGAGGGCGGCAAAATGTCTTCCAAGGGCGGCATGATGCCTTCCAAGAGCTGCATAATGCGCTCTTAGGGCGGCAGGATGCCTTCCGAGGGCGGCATATTGCGCTCTGAGGGCGGCATAATGTGCTCTGAGGGCGGCACGAAGCCTTCAGAGAGCGACAAGACATCTTCCGAGGGCGGCATAATGCACTCCGAGGGCGGAAAATGTCTTCCGAGGGCGACACGATGTTTTCCGAGGGCGTCACGATGTTTTCCAAGGGAGGCATGATGCCTTCCGAGGGCGGCATAATGCCTTCCGAGGGCGGCGATGTACCTTCTAAGGGCGGCATCATGCGTTGTGAGGGCGGCAAGCTGTCTTCTGAGGGAGACAGGGTGCCTTTCAAGAGTGCTACGACGCTTTCGGTAGACACAGGGGCGACCTGGCGGCCTCCCGAGAACGCTACAGCGCATTCGGCGCCGGGAAATTCTTTGCAGGAACGGCGTCGCGGCGCCTTCGGCGCCGCGGTGCCCGAGGGCGCCGTTTTCTAAGGCAGGGGGCTTCAGCCCCTACGGTCCCCCTGGATCCGCCACTGTGTTATCATAGGCTATTCTTGAAGACCCAGGTACAATTTTGGTTCAGTGACCCCTACAGGAACAGCTGAGGTCATCCGAGGTCACCAACACTTTTTCCATAACTCTCGACAAAATCAAGATAGAGACGTGAAACTGGCACCAATGTGTTTGTCTCGTCGAGGCACGTCTCCCAATGTGCAACATGACCTAATTGGGTCACTACTTGACCTTGAGCTGAGGTCAAATTTTTAATTGATCTAACCTGGTCATCATGAACATGATTCGAAGCGCCTGGACAATATAAACACGATGGCGTCACAATTATTTCCGTATCTTTATTGGGTAAAAAGATATTTGTGAAAACTGTTTTGCAAAAAATAGTCTTTTTGACATTTGATGAGGTCTGGAGCCTAAACTATTGACCTGAGCTCAAATCTGAGGACACCTAACCGATTACATTTTGCAATAGCTTTCCATTGTTTTTTTTTATTCTGTTTGTTCCTATAGTTCATAGTTCCTGTGATATCTGGGATTTTCCGGAGCGAAGTCCTAACACTGGAAAGCTTGACCCTTGATTACCTCTGGTGTCCTCAATATTGACCTGAGAAAAAAAATGCCTGAAATAGTTTCAAAATGCATTTTACGAGCTTTCGAACTGTGTTTTCGGTTTTTGCCTACGTTCTATAGAACCAAGTTAGAGGGGGGGTCGAAACGCCCCCCCCCCCTCCCCGGCACGACGAAGGTGGAGCCGAGCACCGGCACGGCGCGGGTTAATGGTAAATATAAAAGCAACAGATTGGAAATATATTTTACCAGTAAAACGCCCTTATTATGGCGGGATCCGAGCGGACGTTTCTTAAACGTTGTTTCTCAATATGGCAGGACATTTAAACTTTGCTTTGAGTTAAGCAGGCATGCCAGGGACGGAACCCTGCCGTCCTTCGCCGGCCGTCCTTCGCGTTCACGTGACCGGGGGCGGCATATTTACAATTTCCCAAAATCAAACTTCTGAAACATATTCAAAAACCGGAAGATATATTGGAGAGCCAAGTATGGACGATGCCCCTCAAAAATCAAAGCAACATCTATATTTTTGACTGACTTATGTCTCCCTAAGTGGTTGCTATTTCCAAACACGCCCGCCAGCTGTATACACTTGGGAAATATGCGGCCGGGCGGGTCAGCTGGGGCCGGCCCACCTGTGGGCTGTGGCCGCAACCACCGCAACCAACGGAACACAGGCTTTTTGGCGTCGGCGCGCGCTGCTCCAAAACCGACAACGCAGAATATCATAACTTTAATACGACATTTTATGACATTCATATATTTGTATGCAAATTTGTTGTCGCATCAACCGAGCAGTTGCGAATAAATAAGCCTCTGAAAACCATGGCTACGGTCAGGCCGCTCATACGTCGATTTTCCCCCTAGTTGAAGCCCTAGCCTTGCATCCGCGCGGTAATTACTCAGGGGTGTATAAATAGCCATATCATATAAGTGCTCCTTCGCCCTGGTGAGGATCATTTTGACCCCCCTGAGTTTTTTTCGGGAATAGCGGGAAAACGGCGGCGCACAGCGCCGACAAATTTGGCACAGATATTCGGGCATCAATTACCCGTATAAAGTTTTGACGTCTGGGCATCTCAGGTCAGGTGACCACTGACCAGTTCAAGTCAAGTAACCTTAACCCTCGCCCTACGGGAGCTTTTTTCACCTTCGCCCTACGAGGGGGTCCTAAAAAGACCCCTGTTAACTTCCAAACCAAGCAACATAGAGCAACGCGGTAAGAACCAACATATTGCCTGTCATATTTGGAATCTAATGGTGTGCCATTTGTAGGTTTCGGGTCAACGAGTGACCTTCCAGGTCAAGTGAATGACCTCGATCGACTACGTCCAGAACAGCGATTTTGCTCTGTCAGAAAACCTCAAAATGAGAAATTGATAAATGTGAATAAAAAGGCATGTTCCTAGACCAGTTTTGCCTCAGAATTACGGAAAAGGTAATTATTTATTCGTATCTGGCCAAAAAAAAATCAAAAAAAGTTATTAAAAAAATGACGTCATGAATTTCTTACACTTAGGGAGCCATCACTCAGTCAAAAATTGAGATATTTCTTTGAAATTTGGTTTGAGTATTGTCCATACTCAGTTCTCTCACATATATTCCGTTTTTTTAACATCTTTGAAAATTTTGATTTTGTGGTGATTTTTCCAAAACAATCAGTTTTTGTTCATTTTGGGGGTCAAAAACCCAAAATTTCGAAAATCCCAGATTGCCATTTTAAAGAAAATCCCATTTTATATCTTTGCTTAATTGCGTTTCCAATTTGCTTCAACACTCTGTTTTCTACGATTTGTTAAACATTTATCGTTTTTCCACCAACATGACGTCATCAAAACATCATTATTTCCCAAATTTCTCAAAACAAATCAATGCAATTTTTACAGCTTACGTATAATTGTTGTATACTTAGATACTGACAATTTTAGCAAGATGCGCCGTATGTCTCAAAAGTTATGCAAGAAAAACCTCAGGGGGTCGGTTTAGGACCCCCGTAGGGCGAGGGTTAACCCTATTTGTAACAGGGGGACGGATTCCGGCCACCCCCTCAAGTTTTCGCAGATATCTCCATAACGGCTGGGAGCAGGCCCATCAAATTTTGGGACTTTTCCCAAAACAGATTTTCACATATGGAGTCAAAATTTTGAGTTCTTAACCTGAACAGAGGCGGTTCCAGGGCACGGTTTTGGGTGGGTTCGGCGGCAACATTTGGCGATAATACGGAAATGCGATCTTCACGGTTTCTTCTTAACTGCCTCAAGTATGAAGGAGTTACATCGGTTTACAGTGATTGCAACAAGTTCAAATTAGTTGATGTTATTGCAATATTATATATATATCAATTACAATAATAAATAACCTTATTCTCATAATGCCGAAAAATATTTTAAAAAGACAAAGTCAAATTAGGGAGCTTTCGGCTTGCGCCTTCATCAGCCATAAATGTATTATTTTCTATTTTTGTCACCAGTTAGCAAAAAACATAAATATTCAAATATCCAGTAACCTGCATTCGGCACACATGCACTTCCAAGATGGTAGAAATTCAAGTAGGCTGCGCACAGCAACATGCCAATCAATTGGTCGAGTCGGGGTATTTAAAACAAATACAACAAATACAACCGCGCATAACAAATACCTATCTACTCATATATACCTGTATACTATACTTCTATGCATATATTCACATACCACATACCACATACCTATCTACCTCATATATACCACATACCACATACCTATCTACCTCATATATACATGTATACTATACCTCTATACATATATACACATTTACGTCGAATATATATATATATATACACACAATGCCTACCTCACCTAAAGACGAGCTTCTAGCTATACATATACATATGCGTCCTACCGAATATAACACATACCTATCTACCTCATATAATCATGTATACTATACTTCTATGCATATATACACACATACCACATGCCACATACCTATCTACCTCATATATACCGCATACTACATACCTATCTACCTCATATATACATGTATACTATACTTATATGCATATATACACATTTACATCAAATACATATACACACAATGCCTACCTCACCTGAAGACGCGCTTCTAGCTATACATATACGTCCTGCCGAATTTATACAATAATTATCAAAACCCCCTTGTTCCCAATACATATAAATTAATTTACGTTACCGAGACTCACGCGTGCAACTCCCCCCCCCCCCCCCCCCCCCCCCCCCCCCCCCCACTCCGCCCCCAAACTCCCTCAAATGGACATGAACCCCGCCATCCCACGTATCCAGTGATCGACCCAATAATACAAAATCGAAATTATGATACAATAAATGCAATAAATGCACATATCCACCGAACAGTCAGACTCAGATACAAAGAGATATCAGAGTATAGGCCATGATGAGGTTTGTGTGTTAAGGGTTGGTTTGAGATCACGTATAAAAAGGGAATCCGAAATCTTTCGATCAGGGCCGTCTTTGGACACGTGTAGAATTTGGATGGAGACGTTGCTGCTGTCCAGCTGCGCGTCTGGGTGTTTTGTTTGATGGATGCCAAACGGGGTGTCTGTTTTCTTGTTCTTAGCATCTCTGATATGCTCATTGAATCTGAGTCTGACTGAGCGTCGAGTTTCTCCGATATAGTACGACTCATTTTTCGCACATTGTTGGCAGTCCATGCGGTAGATTACGTTTTTTGTGTGACACTTCCCACGCAACCCCGCCTCGCAACAGTTACACTGTCTACCCCCTCCAGGGCAAGGTGCGGGTTGGTACGCCGATCTTACTAGTTTTTGTCTAAGACTAGGGCCTCCTTTCCACGTCACTCGAACGTTCAGATGACTCGCTCTGATTATGCCCTCCACCCTGCGACAAAGCGAGTCATCGACGAATGGGAGGGACAGGAAGATGGGTGAAGTTTTAGGTCTGGTTACTGACCTTCTACGCAGAGTTTCGGCCTTTAGCTTTTTAACTAGATGAGGTGGGTAGCTGTTTCTTATGAAAAGATCCTCGATTATCCTCAGACTACGTGCTCTCGGGAGCCCGGGGGAGGAGATCCTGACAGCGCGTAGTATTTGGGAGCGTACAGCGTTTTTCTTTGTGGACATAGGCAGAGCGGAATGAAAATGAATAATGACCGGTGCTGCCATGGGCTTGACGTACAGCTCACTGGAGTAGGCTCCCGACTCAGTGATCGATATTTTGGTGTCCAGGAATGCCAATACTCCAGCGTCACCGGTGTGTTCAATAGTAAATTTTATTGTCGGATGGATCGTGTTGAGGAAGTCAAAGTAGTCAGAAAGAGCCGCTCTGCCATGGGTCCAGACACCGAAAACGTCGTCTATATACCGCACGTATAAAGAGGGCTGTAGACGGGGAGCGGCCAGGAACATCGACTCAAGAGCGTGCATAAACACGATGGCTAAAGGTGGTGCCACTCTGCTTCCCATCGCGATCCCTTCGGTCTGCCTAAAATACTCCTGTCCAAAACGAACGAAGTTGTTCGTTAGGCAATGCTCCAGAAGGGTACGGATACTGTCTAAGTCCAGTCCAAATGTATTTACGTTTTCCTTGTGGTGGGCTAGAAGAGCCATAATGCCGTCAATCGCTTCCTTTATCGGGATGTTGCCGTACAGATTGACGACATCAACACTGAATAGGATAGTACCCTCCTCAAATCCCTCAGGATACTGTGCTGAAAGTTTATCAAGAAACTGTGTCGTATTTTTTAGATGTGCTGGTACGTACGTCAGGAGTTGTGAGACTACTTTCTCTAAAAGCCACGTGAGTTTGTCAACAGGATCATCGCAGGCTGATACAATGGGACGGAGGGGGATGCCGCGTTTGTGATCTTTGGGGAGTCCATACAGTTGTCCTAGAACAGTGTGGGATAATTGCCTTTACCACTCGCTCCTCTACTTTACCGTCCATGGTCTCGTGAATTACCCGCTTAGTAGTGGCCTCTAGTCTAGGGGTGGGGTTGCGTGGGACTGTCTGATAGCCAGAGGTGGTTGACTGAATCTTTTGAACGTAGTCTGACGCATTCAACAGCACTAACCCTTTGCATTTATCAGAAGGCTTAATTACTACGTTTTCGTTTTGAGCAAGCTGCTTTAAAGCGTAAAGTTGACCACCGGTGTGATTCGGCAAAGGTTTGTTATGGTTCTTATAAGCCGCTGTAACTTTTTTATTTACCTGTTGTAGTAATTCTTCCATTTCCTTACAACCCAGAGGCCCCTGACTGCAGCCACCATCAGGAAAGCGGGGCTGGAGCTGGGTTCCACGAGAGGTCTGTGACTGGTCTAGGTTTGGTGAGTCTAGTCGTGACTGCTGCTGCTGCTGTCGCTGTTGTTGCTGTTGCTCTTCGTGCTGCTGCTGCTGCTGCGGCGGCGGCTGTAGCGACTGCTGCCGCTGCGGCGGCTGTAGTAGCGGCTGCTGCCGCTGCTGCTGCTGCGACGGCCGCTGATGCTGCTGCTGCGACTGCTGCAGTGGTGGCGGCGGCTGCTGCTGCTGCTGCTGCTGCTGCTGCTGCGACCGCTGATGTTGTTGCTGCTGCTGCGAATGCTGCAACGGTGGCGGTGGCGGCTGCGGCGGCTCCTCCTGCTGCTGAAGCTGTTGTTATTGCTGGTGATGTTGCTGGTGCTGCTGCTGCTGTTGCTGTTGCTGCTGCTGCTTCTGCTGCTGTCGTCGGTTCTCGATACTGACTTTCCAACGTAGGGCGTAGGCACCTCGCTCTATGCCTGATTCCACCTCTTTAAGGACGTTATTGGTGATTTTACGGGTGAGAGCAAACTTGGGGCCACAGTCTAACAGCTCAGACAGACTGGCGTTCAGCTGCAGGTTGGAGAGGTTCTTGAATGAGCGGCTTCCCTGTGGTACGGGAGACCTCGCTACCTCCGTTGAGCTACTGTCGGCGATAACTTATGTCTCAAGTCTAGAGTTGTCTTCGTTATTGTTACGGTGCTGGGAGATCTGCTCTTCCTGTCGACTGGTCGGGCGTGAGCTGACTTGTCCATTAAAGGCATCATTTCTCTCGTCAGGCATGATGATTCTTCTCTTATTGATTAAGAGGCGTTCGAACTCCTTTCCACGTCACTCGAACGTTCAGATGACTCGCTCTGATGATGCCCTCCACCCTGCGACAAAGCGAGTCATCGACGAATGGGAGGGACAGGAAGATGGGTGAAGTTATCGCCGACAGTAGCTCAACGGAGGTAGCGAGGTCTCCCGTACCACAGGGAAGCCGCTCATTCAAGAACCTCTCCAACCTGCAGCTGAACGCCAGTCTGTCTGAACTGTTAGACTGTAGCCCCAAGTTTGCTCTCACCCGTAAAATCACCAATAACGTCCTTAAAGAGGTGGAATCAGGCATAGAGCGAGGTGCCTACGCCCTACGTTGGAAAGTCAGTATCGAGAACCGACGACAGCAGCAGAAGCAGCAGCAGCAACAGCAACAGCAGCAGCAGCAGCACCAGCAACATCACCAGCAACAACAACAGCTTCAGCAGCAGGAGGAGCCGCCGCAGCCGCCACCGCCACCGTTGCAGCATTCGCAGCAGCAGCAACAACATCAGCGGTCGCAGCAGCAGCAGCAGCAGCAGCAGCAGCAGCCGCCGCCACCACTGCAGCAGTCGCAGCAGCAGCATCAGCGGCCGTCGCAGCAGCAGCAGCGGCAGCAGCCGCTACTACAGCCGCCGCAGCGGCAGCAGTCGCTACAGCCGCCGCCGCAGCAGCAGCAGCAGCACGAAGAGCAACAGCAACAACAGCGACAGCAGCAGCAGCAGTCACGACTAGACTCACCAAACCTAGACCAGTCACAGACCTCTCGTGGAACCCAGCTCCAGCCCCGCTTTCCTGATGGTGGCTGCAGTCAGGGGCCTCTGGGTTGTAAGGAAATGGAAGAATTACTACAACAGGTAAAGAAAAAAGTTACAGCGGCTTATAAGAACCATAACAAACCTTTGCCGAATCACACCGGTGGTCAACTTTACGCTTTAAAGCAGCTTGCTCAAAACGAAAACGTAGTAATTAAGCCTTCTGATAAATGCAAAGGGTTAGTGCTGTTGAATGCGTCAGACTACGTTCAAAAGATTCAGTCAACCACCTCTGGCTATCAGACAGTCCCACGCAACCCCACCCCAAGACTAGAGGCCACTACTAAGCGGGTAATTCACGAGACCATGGACGGTAAAGTAGAGGAGCGAGTGGTAAAGGCAATTATCCCACACTGTTCTAGGACAGCAGAACTGTATGGACTCCCCAAAGATCACAAACGCGGCATCCCCCTCCGTCCCATTGTATCAGCCTGCGATGATCCTGTTGACAAACTCACGTGGCTTTTAGAGAAAGTAGTCTCACAACTCCTGCCGTACGTACCAGCACATCTAAAAAATACGACACAGTTTCTTGATAAACTTTCAGCTCAGTATCCTGAGGGATTTGAGGAGGGTACTATCCTATTCAGTGTTGATGTCGTCAATCTGTACGGCAACATCCCGATAAAGGAAGCGATTGACGGCATTATGGCTCTTCTAGCCCACCATAAGGAAAACGTAAATACATTTGGACTAGACTTGGACAGTATCCGTACCCTTCTGGAGCATTGCCTAACGAACAACTTCGTTCGTTTTGGACAGGAGTATTTTAGGCAGACCGAAGGGATCGCGATGGGAAGCAGAGTGGCACCACCTTTAGCCATCGTGTTTATGCACGCTCTTGAGTCGATGTTCCTGGCCGCTCCCCGTCTATAGCCCTCTTTATACGTGCGGTATATAGACGACGTTTTCGGTGTCTGGACCCATGGCAGAGCGGCTCTTTCTGACTACTTTGACTTCCTCAACACGATCCATCCGACAATAAAATTTACTATTGAACACACCGGTGACGCTGGAGTATTGGCATTCCTGGACACCAAAATATCGATCACTGAGTCGGGAGCCTACTCCAGTGAGCTGTACGTCAAGCCCATGGCAGCACCGGTCATTATTCATTTTCATTCCGCTCTGCCTATGTCCACAAAGAAAAACGCTGTACGCTCCCAAATACTACGCGCTGTCAGGGTCTCCTCCCCCGGGCTCCCGAGAGCACGTAGTCTGAGGATAATCGAGGATCTTTTCATAAGAAACGGCTACCCACCTCATCTAGTTAAAAAGCTAAAGGCCGAAACTCTGCGTAGAAGGTCAGTAACCAGACCTAAAACTTCACCCATCTTCCTGTCCCTCCCATTCGTCGATGACTCGCTTTGTCGCAGGGTGGAGGGCATAATCAGAGCGAGTCATCTGAACGTTCGAGTGACGTGGAAAGGAGGCCCTAGTCTTAGACAAAAACTAGTAAGATCGGCGTACCAACCCGCACCTTGCCCTGGAGGGGGTAGACAGTGTAACTGTTGCGAGGCGGGGTTGCGTGGGAAGTGTCACACAAAAAACGTAATCTACCGCATGGACTGCCAACAATGTGCGAAAAATGAGTCGTACTATATCGGAGAAACTCGACGCTCAGTCAGACTCAGATTCAATGAGCATATCAGAGATGCTAAGAACAAGAAAACAGACACCCCGTTTGGCATCCATCAAACAAAACACCCAGACGCGCAGCTGGACAGCAGCAACGTCTCCATCCAAATTCTACACGTGTCCAAAGACGGCCCTGATCGAAAGATTTGGGAATCCCTTTTTATACGTAATCTCAAACCAACCCTTAACACACAAACCTCATCATGGCCTATACTCTGATATCTCTTTGTATATGAGTCTGACTGTTCGGTGGATATGTGCATTTATTGCATTTATTGTATCATAATTTCGATTTTGTATTATTGGGTCGATCACTGGATACGTGGGATGGCGGGGTTCATGTCCATTTGAGGGAGTTTGGGGGCGGAGTGGGGGGGGGGGGGAGTTGCACGCGTGAGTCTCGGTAACGTAAATTAATTTATATGTATTGGAAACAAGGGGGTTTTGATAATTATTGTATAAATTCGGCAGGACGTATATGTATAGCTAGAAGCGCGTCTTCAGGTGAGGTAGGCATTGTGTGTATATGTATTTGATGCAAATGTGTATATATGCATATAAGTATAGTATACATGTATATATGAGGTAGATAGGTATGTAGTATGCGGTATATATGAGGTAGATAGGTATGTGGCATGTGGTATGTGTGTATATATGCATAGAAGTATAGTATACATGATTATATGAGGTAGATAGGTATGTGTTATATTCGGTAGGACGCATATGTATGTGTATAGCTAGAAGCTCGTCTTTAGGTGAGGTAGGCATTGTGTGTATATATATATATATATATTCGACGTAAATGTGTATATATGTATAGAAGTATAGTATACATGTATATATGAGGTTGATAGGTATGTGGTATGCGGTATATATGAGGTAGATAGGTATGTGGTATGTGGTATGTGAATATATGCATAGAAGTATAGTCTACAGGTATATATGAGGTAGATAGGTATTTGTTATGCGCGGTTGTATTTGTTGTATTTGTTTTAAATACCCCGACTCGACCAATTGATTGGCATGTTGCTGTGCGCAGCCTACTTGAATTTCTACCATCTTGGAAGTGCATGTGTGCCGAATGCAGGTTACTGGATATTTGAATATTTATGTTTTTTGCTAACTGGTGACAAAAATGGAAAATAATACATTTATGGCTGATGAAGGCGCAAGCCGAAAGCTCCCTAATTTGACTTTGTCTTTTTAAAATATTTTTCGGCATTATGAGAATAAGGTTATTTATTATTGTAATTGAAATGTCTTCAATTGTTCTCAAAACAGTCCTAAAAAAATACAAGATTAATGCAATATCATACAAATTGCATGGCAGAGGCGGTTTCAGGGGCTTGAAAAAGGGGGGGGGGGGTTCCAGGAAGTATTCAATGCTTGGCGGGAAGTCAATAGAGCAATGTAAGGGGCATTTATAGCTATAAAGATGTAAAAAATAGCTTCTGCTTCCATTATTTGCATAATTATTACATGTAGAGTTTCAGGGGCGCGTTCAGGCACATGACAAGGGGGTGACTGGCATGGTAATGACGATATGCCAGCGATTACGGTGCAATAGACGGTTAGCTTATAATGATATATGCACATATGAGGCCAGAGAAGAGAATAAAGTTTTTTTTGCAGAGGCGCGCTCAGGAATGGAAGAAAGGGGTCATATTATTGCAAGGAAACTAAGAGGCATGGGCCTACAATGACATAACATACTGCAGTTTTCGGATGAAAAAGCACCACATGGTACTCTACGAACGATTATAAGATAATAGGCGAGTCCAGGTAGGGTAAAAAGGGGGGTAAGGAATGTGAATTGAAGTTGTAAGTGAAATAGTCACTGTTGACTAGTTAGTATCATAATAGCGTATAATGTACTTATCAAAAGATATTGCGCCTCCCCAGTTTTAATCCTGGATACGCCTATGATGAAGTACAACATGCAAAAAGGAACTATCTACGATCAGTAACTTATTTATAGTGCTGGGTATCAACTTGCCTGCGGTTAATATTTTTTTCTCTCCAATTGGACCTCCCTTTTTCACTAACCTGGTACCGCCTATGGCGAAAAATGTGATTTATAACTGTTTTGTCTAATGTCACAATAACATACCATTTCATTTATTTAAAAAAACACATAAAAATGGTGTTATTACGCATTTACTTCACCCCCATATTGAGTGACCTGCACACGCCTATGATTTTTGCATTTTTAAAAGTCGCCGCCATATATCAATTTCTAATTCAATCTCTATCGATTCCCATTGGTTGTGTTAAAATCGGTTGATAAATATGACAGCTGTGTTGGATCACAAATACCACCCAAAAATGTAGTTTTTGCCCCCCTGTTGCCCCCCTATCAAAAATTTAGATTTTTGTATTATTATTTAGAATTGTAGATCGTGTTGAAGGGAACCAAACGCCGTTTGATTTGTTAAAATCGGACGGGTAGATCTCGAGATCTCGGGAAGGGGGGGGGGGAGGCGCGGAATCCCCCCTGTTACAAATAGGGGTAGCCAGGAGCATGTTACAAATAGGGTTAAATCTAAAAATGTTTGTGATCGTTTCAAAACCGAGGGTTTGACCGAGCGATTTGAAACTCACAGAAGTTAATACAGGCTTAAGTATCTACAATTTGTGTATCTCGGATTTTCTATATGAGTGACCTAAGGTCAGGTCAACTTCGTGACCTCCCCTTTATAAAACAATTGGAAAATATATAAATACTTCCTATTCACAAAATATGCATTAGATGAAGCAAATTATTTCAGGATCATGTTATTTAGCTCATTCTTGATGACCCAGGTGCAATTGTTGCTCAGTGACCTCTGCAAGATCAGCTGAGGTCATCTGAGGCCACCAGCCTTTTTTGTCAATAACTCTTGATATATTACAGGTAGAACCGTGCGAATAACACCAATGTATTTGTCTCTTCGAGTCGCGTCTCCCCATGTGCAACATGACCTACCTGGGTCACCAAAATACCTTGACCTGAGCCCTGAGGTCAAATTTTGAAATTGATCCACTTCCGCCATCGTGTCAGCATCGTGCTGCGGAATCGGTGTCGATGTCGGAGTCGGAGTCGGTCGGAGTCGGCAGTTTTGACCGGAGTCGGAGTCGGAGTCGCTAAAATCTTATCGACTCCGACTCCGCCCGGAGTCGGAGTCGACTCTTTGGCAATTGTCGATTACTTTGGTCGGTAGAAACGTCGTCGACCTAGGGACGACGACCACGACGACTTTACATCCCTTTCGAAAGAAAATGAGTGGAAAATGAATCGAGTGGAAAGTTTACTCAACTAGCGGTAGATTAGCGCCTGATGAAGATAGGACAATAATTTTTACGTCATCTGATGATGATTGGGGCTTTGGACGCACCGACTCTTACTGTCACACGGCGCCCATTTTACTATCATCGTGCGCGCTTCGTCAAGGAGATTCGAATCATACCATGGTGACCAGGTCTCTAAGTCAAATTCAAAATTTGACCTCAGATCAAGGTAATTTAAGGTCATGTGGTGAACCAGGTTTGTCGTGCTGCGCAATGTCGGACGCGTCTCGACGAAACGTACACAGTGGTGCCGGTCTCACGTTATTATCTTCATTTTATTCCGCCGCCTGCATTCGAGCGCGACTGGGCTGGACGCGCGGCCGGCACGCCCGTGATCGGGCGGCGCAGCATTGTTCTCCATACTGTTAAGAATACAAACAAACGGAAAAATAGATGACATTGCAGATATTGCTTAGCATGCGATTGGAGAACGGATATAGGCCGGAGTCGGAGTTGGAGTCGGAGTCGGAGCCGCAGTCGATTTTTTCAGGCCGGAGTCGGAGTCGGAGTCAGAGTCGGAGTTGCTAAAATTATGTCGACTCCGCAGCCCTAGTACGAAGTGCCTTGACGGACAAACACTTAACACGATGCATTAAAATAATTGCCCTTTCTTCAGTAGGTACAAAGTTATTCACAACTTTTTGGAGAAAATGTGTGACCTTTGCTGACTTCTGGAGCATGGACGTCGCCACCACTACGGACAGTATGGACCATGGCCTCCCATAAGGATTTTGGACTGGGTGGGCATTTCGGCGAGGAGGGCTTAGATTATGGCCTATGGGGAGGGGTCGCCGGCGGATCCAAGGGACCCCTTTATCGCTAAGGGGGGGGGGGTACACGTTTTTTGGTCCTCCCTTTTGCTCCAGTCTCATTTCCTCGTGATACCCCTATCGGTGTGATTCAAATAGCAAAATAGTGCTCCAGCCTTCCAAAACCTCAAATTTCGCGCCTCTTGGCGGCGCAATTGTTATATGGCTGTCAATTACTTCTCAATATTAATACTTTTGACGTTTCAGGACAGTTATGTGTAGATTTTTCTTCTAGACCCTACATTAGCAAAATCTTGCTAGTACAGTGTACACCTTGCAACCGGTGAAGATTGGCAGCGCCCCAAGCCGCTTAAAACATTTAGGGTTATCAAATAGTAATCATGTATCAAATTACAACCTAATATAAAGGGAGAGCCAAAACGATCGTACCAGTCTATGATGTTCGTAGGTATTATTTTGTTCGGTTAAAATACAGTCAATAGACGTTTTCACGAAGGATTATTGCGCTGAAAAGATTCTAAAAAGTTTCTGAAAAGTTTTAAAAAGTTTTGCTATAAAATGATTGGTATAAAAGGAGACTTGTATACTCAAGACTTTTAAACTGAGACTTGTATACTCAAGACTTTTAAACTAAGACTTTTATACTCAAACTTTTCAAAAACTTTTCAGAAACTTTCCAGAATCTTTTCAGCGCAATAAATAATCCTTCGTGAAAACGGCTAATGTCCATTCTATTGTGTATTGTTTATTTATTGACAATGAGCAACCACCCAATTTCACCCAATTACAGCTCAAGTCGAGTAATTAAAACACGCGACGACACGACAGCAGCAGACACACGCACACAGTTGAAAACAGACGAGGCAAATACGATAACGAAAATGTGATACTAAAATAGAAAAAAGTTAATGAAACAGTAAATATTAATACGTTAAAAGTAAACATAGGTGAACAATAGTTCACAGGCATGCTTTGAGGCTACGCAGATATAAGAAAACGCTTGTAAAAGAAGACATAAGATCGGTAAATGAGAAAACTCCAGCAATAAAATAAGAATAGTAAAACTCGTAATAAACTTATATAAAACTTCATATAAAATCTGTGAATCAAATCAATTCATTATTCAAGGGAAATAACGACCTTTTGATTTTTTTAACAATAATTTTTAGGCTACCGTTATGTTATAAAAATGATGTGATCTAAATTTAAGAACGAAATAAAATTATTATCTAATTCAAAGTTGGAAGTTAGGAAAAATTAAAAGCAAGTACATATATTTCTTTCGGAGTTCATGATCAATGTTTTCCCTCCACTATTGGAAACGCGACATATTTAACTCTCCTATTAACTCCACCATTGGAAACGCGAAACGGAAACGAAACGAAGACGCTTTTGTACCAATCTGTTCAACGTTGTTGAATTACCTCCCAACAAATCGCATACACTAAATAAGTCGTCATAGGGAGCCAAGTTAATCCACCAAATGTATCACGGTTTTCCAGGATGTTTATTGATTGATTACGGCAAAACGGTTCAGATAAATGTTTCATGAGTGCATTACAATGTATTGAATACCAGTATGTTGAACATTCGTGGGGAAAACATCAATTTTTGAATGAATCGAGAACGCTCAATAGGTCGCCGTCCGGAGCCAAACTAAACAGCCGATTTCAATGCACTTCTTCAAATGTTTGTTGACTTTTCAAAGTTTGGTACATATTCGCAAAAGATAGAGTGCATGAAACATAGTAGCCGTTTTCACAATGCTTTTGTATTGCGTTGGTACCATCCGTAAAATACCACATTCCCGAGGGACCTAATCGAAAACGCATGAAATACACGGTGTGACGGTTTGGGGCGGTGACATAATTATTTTGTCTTCAAAAACTTCAAAATAGCCGAAAAATACTGCACAGAAACGTCTGATTTTACCAATTTCAATACAATCTCGTTTGAATTTCCCGGGTACTTTAGCATTTGGTCCGACTCGGCGAGTGGGACCAACTGGCAGCTTAGGTCCCTCAGGAATGCGGCTGGTACCTGTAACGCTCTCTGGTTCTGTGCCTACTACGCTCGGTTCGGCTTCTCCATGTTACACTCTGGTAGACAGGTCTACAACTCTGTATTTCTCAATATCTGAAAATAACAGAAACCACAGTTAGTATACAAATATCAACGAATCGTAACATAACTAAAAGAACGAGACACCTGTTACATGCTCCAAATAACAGAAAGCACAGTGAAATATGCAAACAGAAAACGATAGTAGAACAAAAGACCGACCAGATGGAGACAAGATCGAGACACCGACTGAGACACCTGTTAGGTGTCCCACCTAAGGACACTTCACTTCCTCGTGCGGAGTCTTATATCGGAGGAGTCCAACGGTATGGGGCACGTCGAGTCCTCTGAGGACGTCCAGCGGGTGTAGCGGCCTGGTCGTTCTCGTTCAGCTGGTTGCGGTGTGAGGTCCGGTCTTCCTGTCTCTCGGGAGATGGTGTCGTCGGGATCAGAAGCGGGGCTGCGTTAGTGATCTCGGGACCACCGGGATATTGAGGGCTGGTCTGTGTGGTGCTCGGCCCCAGTGATCCTGAGAGATCGATGTCTGCCTCTTCCTGCTCGACCGATGCCGTTGCTCCATGGAGCAACGGCGGGTGACTGATATCCACCTTTTTCCATCTCTGGCTGTCCCGCGTTTTCGTGCTGCCTGACCGATCGCCGGTGATCTGTGTGCCATGAACGTCCACCACTGTGTATGGCTCGGGGTCGTAGGGTGGGTCGCGCTTGGTGGACTTTTGCCGCAGCAGGACCTGATCACCGACCTGGATGGTATGAGGTTTCACGTAGGTGGGCATGTCTTTGTACAGCTTCATTTTGTACTTCTCGGCTTCGTCGTTCCTCCTGGCCTGTAGGATGTCAGGTCTTCTGGCGGCGGGATTGGGCCTGAGGTCGGGTAGGATGGTCCTGAACTTTCGGCCGAAGAGCAGCTCAGCTGGTATAGCGCCTGTGGTAGGGTACGGGGTAGCCTTGACACTGCGCAGGTGGCGATTGAGGTCCAGAATCGGGTCTCTGTGCTGTGCGTAGCTGGTGTGCCAGACCTTTTTCAGGTGCTTCATGAAGGCCTCGCAGACGCCATTGGTTTCTGGGTCCTCTGCAGAGATGGTAGTCCTGTGCTCGATACCCATCGCACTGAAGTATCGCTGCAGCGGGTGGCTTGGTCCCGTGTTGAACGGTGGTCCCGAGTCCGTCAGCAGGACCTCCGGTGGGTTGTGGCGAGAGAAGATGTTGTCCAGTGCGTGGATGTTGTCCTCGGCGGAGGTTCCCTTCACTAGTTCTACCTCCGCGTATCTGGTGAGGAGGTCGATCACCACCAGGGTGTATCGGCCACATGGTGTGGGGCCCCAGTGGGTGGCTGCCACCCTAGTGAAGGGCAGATCGGGCGCCTTCGTGGGCCGCAGGGGATCCCTGTGCGGCATCTTCGTGGCAGCGCTGCAGGCGAGGCATGAGCGCGTCCTGGCGTCTACCATGGAGTCCATGCCCGGAAACCAGAGGCACTTCCGGAGTAGCCTCTTAGCGGCATCAGCGCCAACGTGGCCCTCATTGCCCAACTCCACCACCCACTGACGCATGTTACCGACGTTGCAACCCAGATCCGCATCCGGAATGACGATCCTGTCGCCTCTCATGACTAGGCCATCGAGGACGCTGAGCTCCGGCCAGACCCTGGAGTAGGGAAGGAACTGCTCATCCCGATGTGGCCTGCAGCCGGAGGTGACCGTCTGTACCAGCATCTGGTACGTCTCGTCCCGAGCAGCCGCCTCCTTCAACCTGTCGATGGATATTGCCGGGGGTAGGTCCGCCACCAGGATGCACATCACCTGCACGGAGTCGTTGTCGTCCACCTCTAACTTCTCCCTGTCCGCAGGTGAGAGGCCGCTGAGGGACGTGGGGAATCGACTCTTGAAGTCGCAGGGGTTCTGTTTACCGGCTAGGAACTTGTCGGTGAAGAAGAGGTCTTGCACCTGCTGCCTGTGCTTGGTTATCCGCCTGCTGGCCGGCCTCGCCGCGTTGTTGTATAGCGGTACCAACGGAGCGTGGTCGCCCCAACTGGTGAAGTGGCTACCCACAAGGTAGGCGCGGAGCTGCCTCATGCCCCAGGACTTGGCAAGCGATTCCCACTCGATCTGTGACTGCCACGCTTGTTCTGCGGTGGACAGAGCCCTGTCCACGTGGTCCACTGGAACCAGAGTCCCGTCCTCCTCCTCCTGGTACACCGAGGCGGCGATTCCCTTGGGCGACGCGTCTGAGATGAAGTGTGTTGGCCTATCTCGTCGGAATGGTCGAAGAGTCGCCTTGTCTGACGGGATGTCGATAAGGGTCTGGTAGCTGTGCTCTCTTTCTTCAGTCCATGAGAACCTCGCCCCCGCCTTGAGCATCTCTCGAAGAGGCGCTGTTTTTCCTGGTACGTGGCGTGGCTGGAGTGATCAAAGGCGAACTTGGCGTTGTACGCACAGGCCTGTAGGAAGCTCCTGACGTCTTCTACGGTTGCGGGTCTTCCGGCTTCAACTATGGCGGCGATCTTGTTGGGATCAGCTGACACGCCTGTGCCACTGAAGATGCGGCCAAACCAGGTGACTTCGGAGCTGCAGAACGTCTCTTGGACAACTTGAGTCTGACACCTTTCTCCTCAGCCCGCTGCAGGCAGGCTTCCAGGTGTCGAATGTGTTCGTCCACCGTGGCACCGTACACGAGGATGTTGTCGTGGATGGTGGTGACGCCTTTGAGGCCCCTGAAGCACTTGGAAACCTCGTGGTGGAAGATCCCTGATGTGGGTCGCGGTCCGAAAAACAGTCGCTTCATCCGGTGGATGCCTTCATGGGTCTGGAAGACGGCTTGCTTGGCGGTCTCGGGATGCAGTGGCAGTTGATGAAATCCGTATCTCATGTCCAATTCAGAGAATACTGCCGCGCCCTCGAGCTCGTGTCGGACCTCTGCAGCCGTCTTCACGTGGTACTTGGTCATCTTCATGCCCTTGTTCAGGGGTGTTGCGTCAATGTTCATTCGAATCTGACCACTCTCTTTCTTGTCTGTGATGACGACGTTCATAACGCAATCCAGAGGTTCTCTCGGGTTGACGTCTTCAATTGCCCCCTCATTCCTCATCATGTCCAGGTGCTGGGACAACCTCTCCTGATAGTGGTAGGGTACGCCTCTGCGCGGCGGCTGCGTTGGCTTGAAGCCTTCTTCGAACTCTAGCTTCACGGGCTCGGTTTTGACGCAACCGATCCCGGGGAGAAACACAGAGCTGTAGAAACGGGCTACGCTCTTCATGGCTGCTTCTTTGTCACCTGGTGTGACTGCCTCGGTCTTGGATCTGCCAGTCTCCACCTTAAATCCTGCCGCCCTTAGTTTGTCGGGAATGCACCTTTCCTTCATTTTCTTCAGGCTTTGGTGGTTCTCCTCCTCTGTTGAGGACGCTTTCCGTCTGTCGGGAACGCCCCATTCTTCGATTCTGTCCAGGCTGGAGGGGCCTAGTTCCTCCTCCGTGGGCACTCTGCCGTTGGGGTTGAACGATAGGATGCCGAGTCGCTCCGCATCCTTGCCCCCTAGCAGTGGCTCTAGTCGGTGGCCGGCCACTATGTACACCCAAGTTGTTCTCTTTGCCCCTCGGGCTGTTGCGAGTTCTGTCTTCACCATCCCTTTGACGTCTAAGTTGCTGGAGGCGCCCCAAGCCCTGAACGCGCAGCGGGCCGGCACCACCTCACCCATCTGGCGATGGTACATGGTGGGGCTGATAGTTGTGTATTTGCTGCCGGTATCGGCATGCAGCAGGGTTGGTATGCCGCCAACTCATACTTCCACTCGCTTGGTGGGTTTCCCTTTCTCGTCCGTGGTCTTCTCCTTCGTGGTTACCTTCAACAAGTATCGTTCTTTGGCGCCAGGCTTCGTTCCCGGCCACGCTCTCTCGTCACTCATCACTCTGTGAATGACTGCTTCGTCTCCGCTCACTTCGGACTCGCTGGATGTATTCTGCAGCCGTCTGGTTGTGTTCCTCTTGACGCCAGCTGGGCCGTCACGTCTTGACCTGGTTGGAGGTCCTCGGTTTCGGTCTGGGCACGCCGGTGCCCTGGCGTAGTGGTTGCGCCCGTCGCAAGCATAGCATCGCTTGCCTTTAGCGGAGCACTCCTCTTCTCTGTCGTGGGGCAGGTTGCAGTAGCGGCATCTGATACCACTTGCGCCCCCTCTGGAGCTGTATCGACCCTGTCGTTTGAACTTCATAACAGCCAGATCCTCTTCCAGTCGTGCAATGGTCTCGTTCTCTTCCTCCAGATCTGCCTCCTGACGATCTCTGGTCTTGGGTCGTTTGACTTCACTGGCCGCCGCCAGTCCCCTCATGGCGACTGCGTTGGCTTTGCTCGTCTCCCTCGTCTTCATGACGGAGATCGTCGTTTTAAGCCTGTAGTTTTCTGCCAGTGCTTTCTCCGCCAGAGCCCTGTCCACTTGCCACTATACCACTTGCCCCCTCGGAGGATGACTGCTGGCTCCTTGTAGCTGCCACCACACCAGCCAGCAGCTCCTGGAGCTGAGCCTGGCTCATAACCACCTGTTGACCTTCTTCGCTCATCTCCTCGGTCTTGATCTTGACTTCTTGACTCTTCGATCTTAAACGCCTCGTCGCCAGTGTAACGCTCTCTGGTGCTGTGCCTACTACGCTCGGTTCGGCTTCTCCATGTTACACTCTGGTAGCCAGGTCTACAACTCTGTATTTCTCAATATCTGAAAATCACAGAAACCACAGTTAGTATACAAATATCAACGAATCGTAACATAACTAGAAGAACGAGACAGTACCTAACACAGGAACAATTTAAAATGAATTGTTGACCAATCAGCGCTTCGGATCAGGAGGTGAGGAATGCGTAATAAACATCGCTATTATATACTTTCATGATAAATCACAATGCGTAGGCAGGCTAATTTTAGCTCAGATAGTGAATTCGTTACTTGTGAGTTGTGAGTACTGACCGTTATAAGCGTGGAACGCTTATCAACTTTAACTTGAAATATCTTTCGGTAGGAATATTTATATGTAAAATTTGATCAATTTACAATATATTTTGGTCTCGTTTATCAATTTCAAGTAATAACTCCATTTGTGTGTGGAAAAGGGTGATTAATTCCCTTTAATTAAATCAGGCAGAATAATTGTTCGCGCCGCTTCGAGGGCGGGAAAAATTTCACAGCTGATTACTTGCCGGTTAATGACATATTTCAATAACTGAGATTTTGTTTATTTGTTTATTTGCTTTCATCGCCAACAGAGTCATACTCCACTGACAGGCGAAGTCAAAAAGATAAAAGACATGAAACACAACACATATATCACAGCCTAAAGTCGTTATAAAAGTAGAAGATGAATGACATGATGAACGAAGTGATGATGACTATACGGTTAAAACGTACCTGATCACGAGAGCTCTAAAAACGCCAAAACTGTCATGAAAGATGTCTACGTTTAAATGACTGGCCAAGAAAACATTCATGGCTTTAGGGATCCTGCAGAACATCTCTGATTCGATAGTTCTGACTCGAGCTCGAGGCACGGCGAACAGGGTGAGGGTGCGGGTCGATCGAGGCGGCACGTGCAGAGGAAAAGAGTTGAGCAGAACCTGAGAATCCACTCTCCCCCGCATAATGTTCCTCAGGAAGAGCATGTCATGCTGCACTCTGCGTTGTGCTAAAGATGGAATTTTGAAATGGAGCAGAAGGCTACCATAAGAAAGATCATTCGTTTGTCCGGAGGAAGTGTGAGCTAGCAGCCAAATGAGGAACTTGTACTGCACTCGATCGACCCGCACCTTGTGGGAGTTGGCCGCCCCCGCCCAGACCACGCTGCAATATTCTAAAATCGATCGCACATTCGCGAAGTACGCAGCCAGTACTGCGCTTCGGTTGAATTTTGACTTGCTGGTACCTACCTGGAAAGAGCGGATAAGGAGGCCGAGTGCACGGTTGGCCCTGCTGACAGTATCCGATACATGTGGTGCGAAAGTTAATTTTGTGTCCATCGTTACACCCAGGTCCCTGATCTTACTCACATGTTCCAGCTCGGTACCAGCGATAAAATACTTGGTCTGGACGGGTGCACGCCCGAGAGTCATCGTAAACGATTTGCATTTTGCAGGGTTGAGAGCCAGTCCCCACCTGACGGACCACGCTGCCAGATGGCTAAGATCCCTCTGCAGCAACAGTCCGTCAGATGGAGTGGTGATTTTACGGAAAATTTTGACATCATCGGCATACAGAAGGCAGCCGGATTCTATTTGGCACGGTAGATCGTTAATAAACATCGAAAAGAGAAGGGGAGCCAACAGTGATCCTTCTGGCACACCGGAGATAACCGGTTGCCAGTCGGAGGTTTTTCCGTTGACGATAACTCTCTGGCGTCTATCGGACAGATACGAGACGAACCATTTCAGTGCGAGCTCCTTCAAATGGTAGGAGTGTTTTAACTTATGAATGAGAAGCGCATGGTTGACGCTCTGAAAAGCGGCCGAATAATCAGTGTAAATGACGTCCGTCTGGTAACCGTCCGATATGGCCTCCCACGCGTGCTTAAGATAAACACTTAAGTTCGTGCTGCACGAACGCCTAGGAATAAAACCATGCTGCTGCTGGCTCAAAACCGGTGATACATGATAAAATAGCTCGTCGAACACAACACGCTCCAATACCTTCCCGAAGAGAGGAAGCAGGGAAATAGATCTGTAGTTTGAAGGCTCTTTTTTGTCGCCTTTCTTGTATAATGGTATAATATTTGCCCGCTTCCATCTCTCAGGGAAGACACCAGACATGGCCGAAAGGTTACATATCTTAGTGAGCGGAATGACTAATTCATCCGCGCACTCGATGATAATGCGAGCACTGATGTCGTCTGCCCCGCATGCCTTATTGGGACTAACCATCGCCAGCGCAGCTCGCACAGCAGCCTCAGATACATGCAGCTGACTCATTGTCTGGATTGGGAATGTCGGTGCATCGGGGTAGCTTTTCACAAGCGGATCGGTAAACTTGGCGACAAATGCCTCGTTCAGAGAGTCCGCGCGATCCAAGTCATCCGACACGAGTGCACGGTCAGAGTTATACAACACCGGCGATATGCTAGATTTCTTTGTTATACATTTCAAAAATGACCAAGATTTTCTCTTCTGTTACCAATTTTTAAGGCTTCTCGGTTTACTTATGGGATTTGAGAGGCTTCTCTCTGGTTATAATGGAGTTGTGAGGGCATCCTTGCCAGGCTCTACTCAGTTCTTCGTCTGTATCATTTTCTCTGCTGCTGACCGGAGTTCCGTGGCCCGAACACGAAGAAGTATAGCTGCGTCCGAAGCGACCACAGCACCGAAACGCGGAACTCTCGCCAGTATCGCCGCAGTAATGATTCCGTGCTGTAACAGTTTACAAGCATGTAGGCCGGCGGAGTGTTTTTTCCTGTCTTAAGTTTTCACTGTCTCTACTTTTTAGCGTGGATGTGTGGTTTTTAACTTTGCATCCATCTTAACCCGCGCACTGCAGGGGCTTTGCGCCGAACACGAACTGCAGGGGGAGGTTGATTTCCGCCCCCCCCCCCCTGAGATCTCAAAAACTACGCAACGTAGCGAGAAGCGGAAAAGGGCATTTGATAGCTTCATACATGTTCTATCGAAAGTATTTCAATGTTTTTTTAAGTCAGATCAAAACTGAGGTCACCAGAGGTCATCAAAGGTCAAATTTTCCAGTTTTTTTCCCTGTTTTAGGACATCGCTCCAAAAATTTCCATATATCTCAGAAACGATGATAGTTAGAAACAAACGGAAAAAAGCAAACGCCAGCAAGTGAAATTTGTAATCGCCGAGGTGTCCTCAGATTTGATCTCAGGTCAATATTTGAGGCTCCAGAGGTCAAAAAGGAAAAAAATGCCGTTTTTTTGCTAAATCGTTTTTTTGCAATTAACTTTTTACTTAATAAAGATAACGGAAAACTGTTTACGCCATTGTGTTTCAAGTAATAACTTCATTTGTGTGTGGAAAAAGGTGATTAATTCCCTTTAATTAAATCAGGCAGAATAATTGTTCAAGGCACTTTGAATGATATATATGGTGATCTTGTTAAGTCAACTTAACAATTTGACCTAAGGTCAAGGTCAAGTGGTGACCCAAGTAGGGCATGTTGCATATGGGAAGACGTGTCTCGACGAGACAAACACATTGAAGTCTGTTTTACTTCTCTATCTTCATTATGTCGAGAGTTATTGACAAAAAAGTGATGGTGACCTCGCATGACCTCAAATGACCCAATAGGGGTCACTGAACAAAAATTACACTTGGATCATCAAGAATATCCTATAATAACATGATCCAGAAGTAATTGGACTAGTACCATGCATATCCTTGAAATAGGAAGCATTTGTATATTTCCCCATTGACTTATTATGGGGAGGTTACGAAATTGACCTGACCTTAGGTCACCGATATCAAAATTCCGAGTTATACGAATTGTAAGTACTGATGCCCTCATGACATTCTGTAAGTTTCAACCTGATTGGTGAAAAACTCTGGATTTGGCACAACTGCAAACATTTTTGGTGGTGGGGTCACTTGACCTGGTCTGGTGACCTGACCTGAGATGACCCGAGCATATTTTTTTCTCAAAGTGTGCGCAATTGATGTCCTAACAGGCGTATCAAAACCCGGCGGCGCTGCGCGCCGCCGTTTTTTTGCTATCTTTGAAAAACCTGAGGGGGGCGGAAATCAACCCCCCTGCAGTGCGCGGGTTAACCTGACTCTGCTGGAATAAACCGTCTTGCATGGAAAGGCGCTGAGATCGTGAATACAAAAAAAAAACGACGGGAACACGATGAACCATATTTATTCGATTATATCTGAACCCCCAAATCATACAGTAATGAGGGATGTCCAGTGCAGCAGCTAGTATAGCAGCGACTGTGCAAAACCAGTGCCAAGGTCAGGGCCAGTCAGGCCACATGGCCAACACCGCCAACAACAAGCGCTAAAATTAATTTGTTTGTAAGCAGAGCGTGATTATTGTCTTTCCATGTGCATCAAAATGCTTCCAAAAAGGAACAAAATTGACTACCGATGCCAGAATGGTTCTTTTGTTGCTTTCTGGTCACCGGGAGGGGACGGGAGATTACGGGTGCCCGTAATTTCATAGTTTACAACTGGGTGGGCAAATTCTCGCCACTGGGTGGGCATCTTTGAACACTGGGTGGGCATTTGGCCACCCAGTTCCTTACTTACGGGAGGCCCTGGTACGGACAGTGTCCGTACCAGTTAGCCAACCTCCACAAACTTGTACGGGCTGTCCGTACCAGTTAGCGAACCTCCAAAAACTTGTACGGGCTGTCCGTACCAGTTAGCGAACCTCCAAAAACTTGTACGGGCTGTCCGTACCAGTTAGCAAACCTCCAAAAACTTGTACGGGCTGTGCGTACCAGTTAGCGAACCTCCAAAAACTTGTACGGGCTGTCCGTATCAGTTAGCGAACCTCCAAAAACTTGTACGGGCTGTCCGTACCAGTTAGCGAACCTCCAAAAACTTGTACGGGCTGTCCGTACCAGTTAGCGAACCTCCAAAAACTTGTACGGGCTGTCCGTACAAGTTAGCGAACCTCCAAAAACTTGTACGGGCTGTCCGTACCAGTTAGCGAACCTCCAAAAACTTGTACGGGCTGTCCGTACAAGTTTGGGGAACCATTTGCAGGTGCAGAATTAGAGATATCGATACCTGAAATGTTTATATTATAATTATCTTCAGATGGCCTATTTGTTACGAATCGTGACGAATTACCTCTATTCATGTAACTTATTGCTCAACAAAAAAACAACGTCTTATTGTCCCCTCCCCATCTTGAATGCACAAATGGCCAGTTGGAATGAAATGTTAACGTTTTTCGTCAGGAGTTCGGAATAGGAAAATGGAAAATGTGCGAAAATAGAAATGTAGAAAATAGGAATGTAAAAATAGGAAATGTGTATGTGCGAAAATGGCAAGAGGCATTGATATTTTGCCCCTATCATGGTTAAAACGTTTAGCCGTTTAGTGAGCGGTGTTTGATGTGAAAGTGGGTACTGAAACCTTGGGGACGATATTGGCGGTGGTTTAGGAGATATTGCGAAATACGAGAGGGAGCCAAACAAAATACTCTCGTGTTAGTCACTAGTTCAGTAACACAAATGGTCAGGCCGTAACTTCACTGAACTGTATTTAGCTTCCTCCTGGCGCCGACAACGCTGATGCACGCCCGTTTTATTTTGCATGGATCTAAGCACAGTGTATTAGGCCTAACCCCACGCCGTGCTGGGGAGGGGGCGTTTGCCGTTTGGATGTGTCTCCTGAAATTTTAGGAAATGCAAGGAACAAACGTAAGAGCTAGAGACGTGCTAGCTAGAGACGTGTGACTGATACCACAGTGTTTATCTCGTCGAGATGCGTCTCCCCGTATGCAACATGACCAGCTTGGGTCACCAAATGACCTTGACCTTAGTTCATATTTTAAACTTGACCCATTCTGGTCACCATAAGTATGGTTCGGATCGTCTTGACGAGGCAAACACGATGGCGTTAAAATTATTGTCCTATCTTGATTAGGGAAAAGGTTATGCACGAACAACCTTTTTCAGAAAATGTCAACATGACCTTTGGTTACCTCTGGAGCCTAAACTATTGACCTTGTGTACACTTTGAGGAAACGTAAACGATGCATTTTTCAAGAGCTTTCGATTGCCTTTCTCCGTTTGTTCCAAGCTATCATAGTTCCCGAGATATTTTGGATGTTTCTGGAGCGAAGTCCTAAACTTGGAAAATTTGACCTTCGATGATCTCTGGTGACCTCAATATTGACCTGAGCGAAAATGTCACAACCGTAGGAACAAAAGGGCCGTGAGGCCATGCTCGCCCCACTTCGGCTATGCTTTGCTAAAATATTTGGCTAAATGATCCAGATATACACAACAACAAAAACATTTCGAAAGTAATATTTTGATTTCGATAACAAACACGCATTTTCAGTAGGTATAGATTGCGAAAGTGGGGGGAAATTAGAAAATGGCGCATGTTGGTATGATATTGTGTGCTTCGGGGCAGCAATCTGGCACAGTAGTATGACATTTGCTTTCTGTGTCGGCCGCCAGGGACCGGGGTTCAAATCCCTCGTCGGGCCTCTGAAAAAAATCGTCCTGACCCCCATATCCCTTGGAACAGGGTGACAGTTCCAGTTAGTGCTTTGGTAGCCGGAGGATATGGTGCTTGGTCCTCTACATTGTGTGCTTCGAAAGAAGAAAAGATTATAGAAGTGAGCTGTACAAGTCTAAGGAACTTGGTTAATTTTTGTTTTGTTTAACCCTATGTGTAACAGGGGGCGGATCCCCCCCCCCCCCCCCCCGCCTCATGTTTTTCGCAGATATCTCCAGAACGGCTGGGAACAGGCCCATTAAATTTTGCGACTTTTCTGAAAATATAATTTCACATAAGGAGTCAAAATTTTGAGTTCTTAACCTAAACAAATGTGGCTCCAGGGCACGGTTTTGGGAGGGTTCTGCGGCGACATTTGGCGATAATACGGAAATGCGATCTTCACGGTTTCTTCCTAACTGCCTCAAGTATGAAGGAGGTTTAATCGGTTCGGAGGTTTAATCGGTTGCCTCAAGTTTAAGGAGGTACATCGGTTTAAGGTGATTGAAACAAGTGCAAATTAGTTGGTGTTAATGACATATCATACGAATTGCATAGCAGAGGCGGTTTCAGGGGCTTGAAGTTGGGAGGTTTCCAGGAAGTATTCAATGCTTGGCGGGAAGCCAATAGAGCGATGTAAGGGGCATTTATAGCTATACATATGTCAAAGATAGCTTCTCATTCCATTATTTGCCTAATTTATTACATATAGAGTTGCAGGGGCGTGTTCAGGCACATGAAAAGGGGGGTGAATGGGCATGGCGATGACGATTACGGCGCAATAGACGGTTAGTTTATAATGATATATGCACATATGAGGCCAGGAGAGGGAATGAAGTCATTTTTGTTTGCAGAGGCGCGCTCAGGAATGGAAGACAGGGGGTCATATTATTGCTGGGAAACTAAGATGCCTGGACCTACAATTGCATAACATACTGCAGTTTTCGGATGAAACACGTACCACAGGGTACTCTACGAAAGATTAAAAGATAATAGGCGAGTCCAGGTAGGGTAAAAAGGGGAGTAAGCAATGTGAATTGAAGTTGTAAGTGAAATAGTCACTGTTGACTAGTTCGTATCATATTAGCGGATAATATACCTATCAAAAGGTCTATTGCCTCCCCAGTTTGGATCCTGGATACGCCTATGATGAATTACAACATGCAACTATCTACGATCAGTAACCTATTTATAGTGCTGGGTAGCAACTTGCCTGCGGTTAATATTTTGTGTCCATTTGACCTCCATTTTTCACTAACCTGGTACCGCCTATGGCAACACATATGTTTTGCAACTGTTTTTTTGTATAATGTCACAATAACACACCATTTCATTTATTTTATTTTAAAAAAACATAAATTGTTTTATTACGTATTTACTTCACCCCCATATTGAGTGACCTGCACACGCTTATGGTTTTGGAATGTTCAAAAGTCACCGCCATATATCAATGTACAATTCAATCTCTATCGATCGCCATTGGTTGCGTTAAAATCGGTTGATAAACATGACAGCTGTGTTGGATCAGAAATACCACTAAAATGTGTAGTTTTTGCCCCCCCCCCCCTGTTGCCCCCTATCAAAAAAACTGGAATTTTTCTTTTTTAGAAATGTAGATTGTGTTGAGGGGAATCATACGCCGTTTGATTTGTGAAAATCGGACGGGTAGATCTCGAGATCTCCGGGGCGGGGGGGGGGGGGGTGGAATTCGCCCCCCCCCTGTTACAAATAGGGGTAGCCAGGAGCCTGTTACAAATAGGGTTAAGCACAAATGTAATGATTATCTCAGCATTGCTTACACAACTAGGAAAATATTTTCAATGGCGAAGGGTTCGCTCGCTGGTCTAGTAACGCTGCTTTTATCACATGCTTAGGTACATATGAAGCTTCTCGACACAGCGCTACGTTTTCTTGTTTGACACAACGCTGAATGACAGGACAAAGCATCTAATATATTCAGCAGGAGAGTCCTTACAACCAGAGTATGCAGTAAGGGATTTCTCGACATGGCCTTCAAAAATGATTTCTCAGCGCTAAAAATCTCATTATGAAAGAAAGTGACTGGTTTCTTTAAACACCGTATGACACTCTGCAAAAGATCACGTCCTACCCCCCCCCCCCCCCCCACACACACACACCCCGCTCGAAACGTTCGATGGCATGGTGTGTCCGTACAAGTTTTGAAACCGTGGCGACGCCACTGTTCTGGAGCCTAAACTATTGACATCAGCTAAAATTTGAGGACACCTCAGCGATTTCATTTTTCAAGAGATTGTTATTACTTTTCCGTTTGTTCCTAGCTATCATATAGTTCCAGAGATATTTTGGGGTTTGGGAGCAAAGTCCTAAACTTGGAAAATTTGACCTTAGATGACCTTGGGTGACCTCAATATTGACCTGAACCAAAAATGACTGAAGTGACTTTGAATGTTCTCGTTGAGAGCTATCGAACTCTTTTTCCGCGTCTTTCTAGCCCTTTTTGTTTTCGAGTTAGTGTGAGTCATTTACCCCCCCCCCCCCCCGGACCAGAATGAAGTTATCTCAGAGGCCCACCAGGGCGCGGGTGAAACTGTGTGGGAACAGAGTTCCCTGGATGCAGTTCGTAAAGCTTCGCTTGCTCACATATACGTTGATCAGCTTGTGTTTGAGTTCTGCTATAGTTCTCTGCCGGCAAAACTGTTACACATCACTGCTGGCACGGCTTTTGTTCGCCTGTAGCCGGAAGCCGTACACAGCACAAAGTTGTCGCCTCAGAGCTCGTACAAAGCTGTGAAGCTGCGGCCGGCTCTGGCCCGTTCGGGCCGACCGCCGCCGACGGTCAGCCGAAAACTGCAGGGCTTCGTGCTGATCGTATCTAGCTGATAGTCAGAAAGGCAGCAGGGGGAACCTAGCCGACCGGCGACACCGTCTGAGTCAGCGCCAAGCTGACGGTACACTAGCAAAACTGACGAAACGCAATTTTTTTTTATTGTTTGACCTGTTTGCATGAGTCAACCGCCGGCGTTATTGCAAATGTACGCCACTAAATGATCAGGCTCCAGAGTCCAGCACCCTTCAAAAGATGCGCAGTCTCCCCGTGTTTTCGTCAGTTTAGCCAACCGAAAATTACGGAACGGGAGCCCAACTTCCTCCGCGCCGAGCGGCGGACCCCAACATTCCTTGACTTAAAGGGAAATAATGACCTTTTCCCACAAAAATGGAGTTAGCACTTGAAATCGCCAGACGAGACCAAAATATATTGTAAATTCATCACATTTTGCATGAAAACTTTCCTACCGAAAGATATTTCAAGTTATAGTTGATAAGCGTTCCACACTTTTAACGACCGGTACTTGCAAGTACTTTTGGTCCTCATCAAACTGCGGGCTTTTCCCGTATTGCTTTTGTACGCAATGGAGTGGAAAATGTATTGTGCGTTCTGCTTGTTGTGATTATATGCCCGGCGATCCTCTAAAACTAACAGCGATTGGAAAAAGTGGCAATACAATAGGAAGCTCATCGATGCACATCAACATAGTTAGTGGTGGCGACCCTCAATTTTTTAAAATCGATTCATTTGTTTTCAACATTAGGAGTTTGTATAATTTGTCTGTGGCTGTATATAACACTATGCTTTATATTATCATGAAAAATAATAATTTTTCCCCAAAAAACTAACAAACAATAACACAAAACTGGAAATTAAATCGGAAGCTCATCGATGCACATCGACGGCGACCTATTTAGCGTCGGCGATTTGTTTACAAAGTCATTGTCATGCTTCTCAGCGCACTTAACCATTTGTGGCGAGTCGTTCCTGATTATATGCTGAGAAGCGGGTATCGTCAAAGGCTATCATCCCATATTCCCGTGTAGTATACCTAAGTCCCGTAGCAAGCTTCGTTAATGACGTCACTGGTGCCATTCTTGTGTAGCATTGCAAAATATATCTGATTTTGAGTTGAAAGCTAATTAAAGACTTATTTTAAATAAAAAAAATGAATTTTCTTGTTAATCATTATTAAAGGTATTCAATCACTGTATTTCATAGTAGTTGACACTTCAGAAACTTATGACGTAATAATATTGTATCCAATATGCATTTCCCTCGCCTTTTGCTAGTGTGGCGCAGTGCCGAGTGCTTTGCGAATACTTGCTTGCCTGGGGGTTCAAATCGTTCCGCCCTTATTTGATTCGAGTTGGTATAGTTTGCATGTTGTTGTTATTCATGACTTATACTGATAGTCAGTCATGCATCACGGATGCTTCACGGATTGCTTCACGGATCAGTTTGATCGGAAACGTCACAGAGCCTCCAAAAATGCCGCACTCGATGTAAACAATGGTAGGGAAGGACGAATTTGTCAATGACCTTCATGAAGTACACATAGTACTTGTTTTGTATTTTTTTCTCCAAACTTACAACTTTGAATTTGGGAATCATTTTATTTAATTTGTAAATTTAAATAAAATAATTTTAAAGCCATAACGGTAGCCTAAGAAATTATTGCTAACAAAATCAAAAGGTCATTATTTCCCTTTAACCCGCGCGGCGCTGGGGTCTCCATCCGAACGTCCGGTGCTGGGGGGGTACATTTTACCCCCCCCCCCCCCTCGTATCTTCCGAACCAATAACCGCAGCGAGACGCGCAAGGCGGTGATCGAAAGCTCTCAGTGAGAAGAATCTAACGCATGCCCGAAATTATTAACATAAGGTCACATGTCAGGTCACGGTCAGGTCAAGTGTCAAAATTTAAGTATTTGGGGTTTTGGGCTATACTTTCCATCCAAAGCCTTGTATTGCAACTATTATCTCACAAAGTGCTCCCAAATGTATAATGCATCTCCTGCATAAGTAAAAGTGAAATTTTAAGCAAATGTCAAGGTCAAGGTCAGGTCACAAAAGGTCACAGGTCTACGAAAGCCATGCGACACATGTTGTATGGGTTATTTTACACATATAATTCGATAGAAGCAGCCATTTGCACAGCCTGACACCATATAATCGCCCTCAGGTCAAGGTCAGGTCACAATAAGGTCAAAATTTGAAATTGAATAATCTAAATAAACATTGCATGTTTCTAGACTAGTTTTGTCTTCGAAATACAGTGGTGGCATTTATTTGTCTGTATCTGGTCAGTAAAAGCCAAAAAAAAACGCAATTAAAAAAATGACGTCATGAGTTACTTATTCTTAGAGAGCCATAAGTCAGTCAAAAATAAAGAAATTGCTTTGAAATTTTGTTTGAACATCGTTCATACTCGGTTCTCTAATATATCTTCCGGTTTTTTGAAAATCTTCAAACAAAAAACTTTTGTGGAAATTCTTCCCCAAAAATCAGTAGATAGTCATGTTAAAGACAATGCTATTTCCTTTCTTTTGACGCCTTTTATTTGTGATTTGCATCAACACGCTATTTTCTACGATTTTTCAAACATTTAACGTTTTTTCACCAAAAAAGACATGACATGAAGTCACTAAAACGTCATTATCTCCTCAAAATTCTCACGAATTTCAACAAAATTGTAACACAAGATGTAGAATTGATGCACCATAAGGTACCGCAAGTTTCACTTCGATATCTGTCATAGTTTTCAAGTTATGGAGAAAATCCGGGAGGGGGGGTAAAATTTACCCCCCAGCGCCGCGCGGGTTAAAGGGAATGTTTCACCTTTCTGAAAGTTGTCAAATATATGCTGGTTGTAGTAAAAAATATGAAGCAAGTGCTTCTGAAAACGATGGTGATATTTTTTATCTCGAAAAGTCACTTAACTTGATACAAATTAAGTTTTCAAATTTAGGATGATGACGTCATTATTTAGCTATATACCGCCGCTGATTGGCTGAAAAAGTCGCTGTCAGCCAATCAGCGGCGGCACTAGCCCATTTCCCATTTTGCCAACTATCCCATTTTGCCAACTATCCCATTTTGAAAACTATAAATTGAATTGCTTAAAACTGCTAAGTTTTGTGGAAAATGACATTAGTATTTTCAACATTTCAATAACGGCCAAATATAATGGCTATTTCAGTTCAAAACCAATACAAAGGTGAAACATTCCCTTTAATAAGGTTTGTCCATTAGGGAGAAATGACCGCCGTCGTGACGTCACAGTATGTGGCAGTAATATGGTAGCAAATAAACAAGGAGTTTATAACGCAGATGCATAGGCGTGGGAACAGGGGGGAACGGGGACCATGGCCCCTCACTTTTCGGCCATTTTTGTTGCTAAAATCTGTATTTTTGTTTGGTGAGAAAAGTGTTTGATGGCAAACGGTTCGCCAAGACGAGAACAGCCCAAATCTGTAAAGAAATCTTCCACATGGGGGGTTGGGGTTATCTCAAAACGAGATCACAGTTTCACTGCCCCCCCCCCCCCCCACACACTTTTCGTGACGTTCCTACGTCCCTGCGCAGATTAGATGTTAATATGTTACTGTGCTAGTTAATGCTAATAGTTTGGTTAAAAGTAGACGTATACGGGCACGTTCATAGTACTGCGCGGTGGGGTTGAGACTAGCACAGTCGGGACAAGCAATTAAATTGTACATAGAATAGTTTGAGTCCAAAGTCGCAAGCGCCGTTTCCTAGCAACCGCGGTGTTTATCAAACAGCCGTTAGCTCTCAGGTTTTCAGTGTTCTTTGTTGTGATATAAGCAGTGACTCAAGTTAAATGACGTGAATATTAGAGCTTTATGTGCTTGGGAATACTCATATTTATATTTGAGATATTTATCATTAAAAACTGGCATTAATTTTTCAATAATATTAGGAAATAGCAGCATGGGAAGACCGCAAAGAAAGCAAGTGCACTTTAAGTGAGGATTTAAACGAAGATGAGCACGGAATGCGAATCAGATTCCTCAGATGAGGTTGGAGGATATGATCCAACACAAGGTAAAGGTAATCGCAAGTAAAACAAAACAAAAACAGGCCCATTTACAGCATCTATCTGTCCGAAATTATTTACATCCGGGAAGATAAGAAGATTGGATTACGTCATTATGACGTTATCCTAAAGGCCGCCCGAGATTCGTGAACGGGGGCTGCGGACCCCCGTCGGAGCGCGAATTCCGTAATTGCTGGCAGACACCAGCCGGCGAAGGTTCTGCCCCGTCCCCTGGCGTCACACGCGGCGTGCCAGGCCCTTCGCCAACACGAACCGATGTTCCTTTTCTTGATACATCAAAACGCAAAATGATAAGTTACGGAGCATTCTTGGAACTGGAATTTCTGCAATTGCCATCAAACAACTCAACCCCCCTTCATTCAAGGGATGGGTGGATAATGCAGGTCACCCAGTGTTGGCAAAAGGAGAGCGGGAAGCCGTGCAAATTTTTGTCCCGCGGCCGACTTTAAAAAATGTCCATTGAAGTGTTTGCGATATTTTGAGGCCAAAACAATGACAAATAATGCAGACTACAATTTATCGATAAGCGATAAAGTATAATGAAGTGTAACCTCATGCTCTTATTAGTATCAAATAACAAAAGAAAATCCAAAATATATTTTCGGCTATGAGACTTCTTCAGTGGCTAATGGCATGATGAACAAGAGAGAACAATTACATATACGAAATGAGGAAACTCGCGCGATAATTTAGCACACACTCCGCAAACAACAGCGTCTTGCACACCCCGCAGCTAACACTAAACATCTACACCACAAGCACGGACAACATATATACTAACATATTACTACCAGTCAGTCAGTCCAACATCGCAACCGTTACATCACTCGAAGAAAAAAATGGTTGGGCTCGCCGTAACGTCCCGCACACTCAGAAACATACAAACATGTGCCTTACATACATATAAAACACAACAATAATATTCCTAAAAGTGAGTATGCCATTGCATTCATTTAACATGATCACAATAGTTTGGTAATGAAAAATATTTGACATCCGCGAGATTAGGTGGTAGACCGAATGTGTGCGCACGCAAAAAGGTCATACAGAAGAAAGCAAGCGAAAGTTTAGAGTTCTGAATATGGTACTGGCTTAATCAGTGTCCATGAGGATGACATGATGTTTAGTACTGGCTTGTGATTCCGAATTTCTATTGGTTCCGCAATTTTGAGATCTGCCATGTCTTTGCAAATCTGAAGTATCGAAATAGTGAGTGTATTTTGATCAATTTTGATGTTTGGGTGGCACTTCATGAAGTGTTCTCCTAAAGGGGTGTTGTTAGTCTTGTTTTTTGCGTCTCTTAACCCTATTTGTAACAGGGGGGGGGCTGATTCCGCCCCCCTCATGTTTTTTTGCAGATATCTCCTGAACCGCTGGAAGCAGGCCCAGGCAATTTTAGGGCTTTTCCTAAAACAGATTTTCACATATGGAGTCAAAATTTTGAGTTCCTAACCTGCACAGAGGCGGTTCCAGGATACGGTTTTGGGTGGGTTCGGCGGTGACATTTGGCGATAACACGGAAATGCGATCTTCACGGTTTCTTCCTAACTGCTTCAAGTATGAAGGAGTTACATCGGTTTACGGTGATTGCAACAAGTAGAAATTAGTTGATGTTCGTGAAATATTATAAAAATTGCATGGCAGAGGCGGTTTCAGGGGCTTGTAAGGGGGGGGGGGGGTTCCAGGAAGTATGCAATGCTTGGCGGGAAGCCAATAGAGCAATGTAAGGGGCATTTATAGCTATCAAGATGTAAAAGATAGCTTCTGCTTCCATTATTTGCATAATGTATTACATATAGAGTTTCAGGGGCGTGTTCAGGCACATGAAAAGGGGGGTGGCTGGCATAGTGATGCCGATATGCCAGCGATTATGGCGCAATAGACGGTTACCTTATAATGATATATGCACATATGAGGCTAGAAAAGGGAATAAAGTCATTTTTGCAGAGGCGCGCTCAGGAATGGAAGAAAGGGGTCATATTATTGCAAGGAAACTAAGAGGCATGGGCCTACAATGACATAACATACTGCAGTTTTCGGATGAAACACGCACCACAGGGCACTCTACGAACGATTATAAGATAATAGGCGAGTCCAGGTAGGATAAAAAGAGGGTAAGCAATGCGAATTGAAGTTGTAAGTGAAATAGTCACTGTTGACTAGTTAGTATCATACTAATATAATATACTTGTCAAAAGGTTTTGCGCCTCCCCAGTATGGATCCTGGATACGCCTATGATGAAGTAAAACATTCAAAAAGGAACTATCTACTATCAGTAACTTATTTATAGTGCTGGGTAGTAACTTGCCTGCGGTTAATATTTTTTCCCAATCTGACCTCCTTTTTCACTAACCTGGTACCGCCTATGGCAAATAATATGATTTATAACTGTTTTGTCTAATGTAACAATAACATACCATTTCATTTATATATAAAAAAAACATAAAAAATGGTTTTATTACGCATTTACTTCACCCCCATTTTGAGTGACCTGCACACGCCTATGATTTTCGAATTTTCAAAAGTCACCGCCATATGTCAATTTTTAATTCAATCTCTATCGATTCCCATTGGTTGTGTTAAAATTGGTTGATAAACATGACAGCTGTGTTGGATCACAAATACCACTAAAATGTGTAGTTTTTGCCCCCCCTGTTGCACCCCTATCCAGAATGTAGATTTTTAAATTATTTAGAAATGTAGATCGTATTGAGGGGAACCAAACGCCGTTTCATTTGTGAAAATCGGACGGGTAGATCTCGAGATCTCCGGGAGGGGGGGGGGCGGAATCCGCCCCCCCCCCCCTGTTACAAATAGGGGTAGCCAGGAGCCTGTTACAAATAGGGTTAAGTGTTCGCTGAAGCGTAGTCTTACACTTCGCTTACTTTCTCCTATGTATGAGGTTTTGCGTGTGCACAGGTTACATGTAATCATATAAACTGCGTTTTTGGAATTACATTTTTCTTTTAAGCCTGACATACAGCAATTGCATTTTTTTTGTTGCCTGCTGGACACGGTCATCATGCCATTATCCACTGAAGAAGGATCATAGCCGAAAATATATTTTGGATTTTCTTTTGTTATTTGATGCTGATATGAACATGAGGTTACACTTCATTATACTTTTTCTAATAATTATGCTCAGAATAACATTTGAAACAATTAAAACTCATAAGCGATAAAGGGGAATGAAAACAATTATCTTTAAATTTATCAGTATTCCCATTCGACCGACAATACACCATCGGCCTGAGCTGGAAGAAACTCGCCGCCCTCGCCGCCCTCTCCACCTCCCTCCCCCCTCCGGCCCTGCCTCTTCAGGGTACGGCTCCAGCAAACGATCTCGTTGGCGAAAACATCTTAAAGTCACGCTCGAGTGTCCACTCTCACAAACAAGAAAACAAGCAGGAGGGGAATAATTGAGTCCGCCTGCAGTGGCTGGGGCTGGCGATTGATCGGCATATCGGCTGCAGTCACGGGTAAACATCATAACGAATCACTGCAGTCACGGGTCAACCAGCCAACCAAACATCAACCACCAACCAAACGGGTCAACCAGCCAACCAAACATCAACCACCAACCAAACGGGTCAACCAGCCAACCAAACATGCAGCTCGCAGCTCGGCCAACTGACACAGGGCTGTGACCAGTGCCCGCTGCTCTGAAACACCAGACCAGCCCAGTCAGTACAATCATTCAGCCGCTTTGTATACATGCTGGTTTTGACCTTCTTTTTACTTTGTTGTAAGCGTAGACGTGGACTGCTCGTATTTCGTGACGATTCTCTGTTAAATTACATTAAGAAGGAAATTAGAAAATGCACTGTACTAATGGTAGGGTCTCGATAAAGTTTTCCTGAATACCGTTATTCGGGCAAGCTTTAGCCATCAGGGTTCTTTGCGCCATCAGGGTTCTTTGCGCCATCAGGGTAACTTTAGCCACCAGGGTAACTTTAGCCATCAGGGTAACTTTAGCCATCAGGGTAACTTTAGCCATCAGGGTAACTTTAGCATGAATTAATGCATATACTTAACAAGTACAATACAACCTTTTAAAGGGAATAGGTCACCTTGAAAGTTGTCTTGAAATTTGGCTATACGGGGTATTTCGAGCTGACAAAAAAAAACGAATATGGCATTTGTTTGGACGATAGATGGATATCTGTCGAAAAATGGGCATGTTTCTATTTTCTCCTTCAGGGCCATACAACAACTTCATGACTGTATGACCAGTGGCATCGCCGAACATTTTTGAGTGTGTGTGTGTGGGGGGGGGGGGTCGGCTGAAATGACGAAAAAAATGTACCCCCATTGTTTGCGTGTATTTAAGCCTTTGCAGCATTTTTTATGTGTATTTTCATGTTATAGTTATCAAGGGGCGCATTTTTTTAAAACCGGTTTTCCTGATAAAACCCAGAAACCCAATGATGGTGGGCCATATATAGGATAAGAAGCTAAAAATGCTATAAATTAAATTCAGCGTTACGAGGAACCGAATACGATGACGATGGCTTCGTTATGATGATGACCACCGATGTGACGCCGCGAAGCGGCGTGAAAATTTTACTTTTAGGTCGTGGAAAAAAAAGAAAAAAATATTGGAACAAGACCGTGAGTGGAGCCAAGCCTCAGGTAAGGTTTCCTGGTTATACATCTCGGTAGGATTATAAATATTGAAATGAAGGTAGTTTTTCATATACATTAGCCACGTATCACGATGACCGGTGGCAGTCAGCGCTCAATAGTACATATGATAATAATAACTGTATACATATGAACCAAACTGTATCAAACCACTAGAACAGTGCAAATGGTTTGAAAGCAAATGGTCCCTGTGGATGGGCAGCACGACTTTTCCGCGCATAAATGGTCCATGTGGATCTGGAGAAGCCTGGAGGGAGATGGCTTGGGGAGATGGTCCTGGCCTGGTTCCCACTATTAGCTCTTCGGTCCAGCAATCTGGGCACCGCTGGAGCAGCTGCCAGGTGCCGATGTCCGCGTCTTTGCGTTTGCGTTGCCTTTTTTGGAACCCGGCAGACTAGCTAAACATGTAGCCCGCTTGCAAATTAATATCTTATGAAGGGAGTGGGCCCTGGTGGAATTCAGTTTCCCATTTTCCAAATTTGTATAAGCAATTGCGAAACTTGTGTCATGCCGCGAAGCAGCGCGAAATTTCCACTTTTTGACTGTGGATAGCTGAACTTTGACTGTTGCAAAGGCAGTTTGTACGATAAATTGTTAACTTCCCCCGCAAAAAGTGGTGTGTTTGTGTATTTGTGTGTGTGTGGGGGGGGGGGGGGTCAAACACCCCTCCTTCTGAGAGTGGGGGGGTCGGGGGGACCGTCCCCCGACCCTCCCGTCGGCGACGCCCTCTGCATTTTACGAATTAAATTTCCTTCGTTTTCCTTTCGGAGCAGCGGTGTGTCGAAGGGAAAAAAAGGAAATTTCATCCGTAACTGACTGAGTCTATTTCCACGTCGCAGGGGTGTAGTATCCTATTCAGTTGAGGCATAGGCATACCGAAGGGGGGGGTAAACGGCAATTGCCCCTCCTGAAGGTCTGTACGTGCTCCCTTGACCGTATGTGCCCCTTTAGAAATAGGGCCCCGAATGTCCCTATTTCGAGAGAAAGAAAACAAATATTTCCATTTTTTTTACCACGCGCAGTGGAGGGGGGTACTTTTGTGCCCCCCCCCCCACATGTTTTTCGTAAATAGCTCGCAAACAAAGCGGCGCAGGGCGGTGTTTTTTACGCGACATTTACGCCAACTCAATAGCGGATCGTTTGACATAACAAATATCAAAATAGGTCGATACATTTTTGAGTTATATTGATTTTCATTCCAAGATGGCGGCCAGAATCAAGGTCGGCAAAGCAATATCTTCGGAACCAACAGTCGGATCGGGATGATTCAAACGCCATTCGGTAGACAATGTCAATGCTCATCCTCTGAAACAATTTTTGGCACATTACTAGTGATCTGTGACGTCACAGACGTAAAATTCCCAACATTGTGACATTTGGCCAGATTTGACCTTCGTGACCTCGTTTGACCTTGAAGATATTGACTGAAGGTAACTATTTTTTTGTTTAATGTAGACCATCGTAGCACCTACCTACCCTGTAAGTTTGATCGTTCTAGCTCTCATACTTTCGGAGATCTTAGGGGGAGCACTAAAGTGCCCCCTCCACTGCGTGTGTTAATTTTTTTTAAATATAAAATATGCCCCTCTAAAAAGATAGTGGCTAAATCCGATTAGTTTTTTTGGATGGGGTACCTTATGCCCCCTGATAAAAATCCCTCCCCCGCCTGGAGTGAATCTTGGGTACGTCACTGAGTTGACGGGGCTTCAGACCCCCCCCCCCCCCCCCCCACACACACACACACACACACACACTTGGCTTCAGCCACCCCAACTTGGACGAGGAAGTGGGTCAAATCCGGGGAGAAATCTGCATTTTGGTGGATTTTGATGGTACTTTAAACGATTTTTCCAGCTCAGCCAGCCCCCCCCCCCCCACAACTTTTCTGGAGAAGCTACGCTCCTGCCGCATTGTATTTTTCATCTTCCAATCTTGATTTTAATAGGAATTACATGCAAACTAGAATCAGCTTCCGCCATAAAAAGTGTGTTTGGGGGGGGGGCCGCCATAAAAAGTGTGTGTGGGGGGGGGGGGTCAACCCCCCCCCCCCCCCGGTTTTCAAAAGTAGGGGAGTCGCGACCCCAACCCCCCAGTCAGCGACGCCCCTGTGTATGACGTCAAGCATGTGGTAACTTGGATATGGAAACTATTGCACACAATAACGACAGACTTTAGGCATATACACGCAGACTGCTTGTAACGTAAATAACCGTTGTGAGGACCCGAAACAAGTTTCGCGGACCCGAAACAGAGTCTTCTAAAAGGGGCCCAATATCCCGGTGTCGAAATTACTTAGCGTAGCGAGGTAATTATTTTACTGCAACCCATTTTTCGATCTGCTCTACAAATCTGCTATCTCAGTTCAAAACCCCATGTTCAAGGTGAACTATTCCCTTTAATATCCAGAATCTCAACACTGCAACCACCAACCAGCAGCACCAGTCTGTTAAAATGTTTTGCATCCGAAATCAATTTATTTGGGCTATTAACAAAAACAGGGCACAACAAAATGTCTCAAAAAGTGCCTAAGTTACCCTGAATGACGGTATCACGCCAACCACACACATTCACATATTCCACATTCGAACCCATTCATTGGCCCCGACTGCGCTTCTAAATTCTCTACCGACTACACAGTTCTCAAATACAATTTCATCCAATGGCCACTGAGCAGCTGGCTGACTGCTCTGTCTGATATCTGCATATGGCACGTCGTTCCTAGTCTGAAGCGCGCGCCACGAATAGTACAGCCGCTCATTCCCACCTCACGACCCCGTCCGTCTGATCCAGGCGGCCTCAGTTACGCGGCTCACACTCACATTCCGCGCGCCTGCTGAGGCCATCCCAGTGCCGGCGTGCTCGCCGTCCTCGCGCCCCGCCGGCTGCACAGTCGGGCTCGACGCGCGTTTGTATTCATTCGAGGTAACTGTTTGCCATGTCGAGCGATAATAAAGTTCATCCGGCGACCGGGCAGCGTGAGAAATCCCAGCCTGCAGGGGAGACGGCCGCCGCCAAATGGGCGCCGCCCGACCGCCCTCGTCGTGTATGCAAACGCCGCAATTTCACCCTTTATGACTCGCCGCTGCTCACATTAGACAGTTTAACACGAAATGATGCTGAATTCGGCCGCGAACGGCAGCGAGAGAGCAATTGGAGCAGCTAAAACCCCCTTGGAGCAGCTGGAACTCTGACGAATGACGCCATGCCTTTTTCCGTCGTCACCACGAAATCTCTCCGGCGGCCGTAGATTACGCTTGATTGCCCAATCTATTATGATACGGGCCCGGGGGAGGCGGCCAGTGCGGGCCGCTAACAGCTGTTTCAGAGCTGCCAGGGGGCGAGTTAGCCGGGGGCTGTTTTCTCTCCATTGAAACGAGATGTGAGCCGGAGCAGAGAATGGAAAGGAAAGAGTTCAAGTGCGGAATCCGACGGCTCGCTGGGGATTGCGTGGGCCCGCTTTCATCAAAGGAGGCGGCTGGAGCCGGCAGCGGAGCAGTGTTCCAGGTGTCACTGAGAGAATGAGCTCGCTAAAACCTATGCTGGATGATTAACACCTCAGGGACGCTAAACTGTGCTGTTTTGCATGCTTTAAATGAAATAACGTTAACAAATTGTCCTCACCTCCGTCTCTGCCCATTCCCAAACACACACCTCGCGACCCCGCTGTGTGCTCACTCACAAAAGAAAGTATAATAAAGAAAAACCGAAAACAGAGGACAGTCATAGGTATTCGGTAATGAGGACATATAGCGGCAAGCAGCAGTGTAATATAAAACACAGCAGCATGCATCTGTGCAAATCAGCAGCTCAGCGAGGCAGCCATCAGGGGTTTCTGGCGGACAAAGCGTGCAACATGTACCCTACCCTCCGTTCGCTAATGCTCAGTTTTAGGTAGGGGAGAGTGTCCATATTGCGCCAGGTTTCCTAAATGCGCCCACGCCGATATCTCAACAAGCACCATTTCCATTAAATTTTGGAACCTACACACACAGCAAATTGAGAAGGGTGAAGTTAAAAACATCCGTGAAATACTGAAACTACGCCAAAAACTTACTACATAAAGTTTGTTCCTTCTCTTATAAACATTTCCATGCTACATCTACATGGTTTCGAGTAATGGAATCATATAAATTGCCTTAGAAATCCTAATGCGACTATATGTCTACTACTTGCGACGACTATGCGAGTAGGCCTATGTACCGTCTCTAAACTGCATGTACAAGTTAACGTTCTAAAGCAATATTTCGGGTGCATATGGAAGCGTTCAAAGTTGTAGCATTCAATGCTTGTACCATCCAAAACAGCACCATCTAACGCTTGCGATATCCAAATTTCGCCCGGGCAGGGGACATCGTCATCATCCAAGCTAGCAGCAGCTAAAACCGTGGTATCCAGCCACATACAAAGTAGTGGCAGCCAAAGCTTGCGACCTCCAAAAATAGAACACCGAGGACATCTACCTTCCGGGAACTATTGGTTCAAATATCGCCCGGTAGATGTCTCACCATAGCCAGTGGTGCGACGAAAGCTAGTTGACTGACGTCCCTGGGACACGGTGGAATGGTGTACAGTGGAACCCGGCATTGTCAGTGCCGCCGCCGCCGCCCGCGGGGTCTCAGCCGACCGCCCGGCTGCGCCAGGCTGTGCGCCCTGGCGGTAGGTAGCCTTGCCTGCTGGCGGGAGAAATGTTCGCTTCTGCTGAGCCATGGGAACCGTAGGAGCCCGTTTATTTTTTTCAGATCCCTTTTGATCCTCCCGACTGCCGGTCCTCCATCCTTTGTCACGCCCACGTTACCCCGGGTCTGGTGGTCGCTGGCCACCGGGCATGTGGTGGCCTCGAGCTGCCCCCCGGGAGTGGTGGCCGTCTGCATGGCGTGGGCTCTCCTCGCAGCTTCGCGCTGCGGGGAAGGGCCTGTCCATGGGCGGTTGCCCGGTCGGCGTCCATTTTGACCCGCTTTACCCCTTCTCCTTCATCCCATGGCTGCGCAATGGTCCAAGTAGACCGAAGCGGCCTTATCCTAACCAAACCAAAAACCGTTTATTTCCTTCGTGTTTTAGCTGGGTGTGCATTGATCTGGGTATGATGATTTTAGTGAGTAGGTTTTCGGTACATATGGAGCTATCACTTCAGGATGTTTAGTTGTTTTGCCACTTAACCCGCGAGTTACTGGGGTATATTTCATAACGCGACTTACTAGGAGGGGGGGGGGGCTATTTTTTGCCCCCCACGGATCTCCGGAACTACTGGACCGAATGTAAAAATTCAAACGGCATTCGATATTCCTGGGAAATTTGTCGAGGGAAACATAATATTGTTGACCTCGGGGTCACCGATGACGTCACAGGTCAGGTCAAGTACAGAATGTTTGACCGTGTCAAAAGGTCTCGATGGATGGAATTGTCGCGCAAAATTGTTATATTAAACACATAAGCTGTCGATTAATCGGTATGATTCGTGTGTCTGACACTTCTAAGTACCTTTCTAAGCTGTTTATGACCTTGGGTCAGGTCAAGGTCATCCGAAGTCACGAGGTCAAACTGCAGATTACGGTCATTAGGCGTTGTAACACATGTTTATGGGTTTGTTTTTCGTCTAGAACGCGAAAAATGACCTTAGAAGATTGTTTGTTCCATATAAATTGAAGCAAAAAGCAAAAATGGAAATGCGTTTTTTATGCATAGTAATGCTGTGAGAAGTGGTCGATTTGTATCATTTAAAGGGACATTCCCACCTTAACACTAGTTTTGAGTTGAGATAGCTAAGTTAGTGGCCTTAGAGCGAAACTTAGGGGGGTAACATTGAAAACAAACACAGATATCTGGTCTAAGAGAAATTCAATTGTGATTTTAAAATTTGGGCCTTAGTAAGGCCCACCCTTATATGGAGTTTTGTACCGATGACGTCAGCTCTCGTTATGGCCGGGTGTACTTGTTTGGAATGAAACCTTGATTTTCTATGATCGCGAATCGTGATGTTTGATTGTTGATTGATGTGTTACGCAGTGCCATCAACATTTGACCAGTTTGAATCTTTTTAAGTCAATAATTTCAATTTAAGAGCAATCAGGTATGCCTCGAATACCCTGTGTTGTGTGTGGCGAATCAAAGATTTATACTACGGTGTACAGGTGAGTCGTCATGCTATTTCATTTACCAACAGCTAACGGCCCAACAGGTTCCTATTTTCCTATCAACGTATTCACTAATTATGCTGTGATTATCGTTTCAAATATCACAAGAGCATAAGTCAGACAAAAGGCAATTTGTTTAGCATTAGGAGAAAAAATATTTGGGTAATCAGACGCCTATGACGGATACTTTTGTTAAAAAAAATAAGTGGGAAAATGTGCCACGTGCCATTATTTTAAGATTGAAAAGAAGGTTTTGACACATTACAAAATTGAAAGAGGAAATTGTACTTTTACGTTACCCTGAGGAGGATTTCAAAACACATTTCACCAAATAAAAGTTGCTTATATTGTATATGAAATGCTGAAACATGCCAATTTTCTGCATTTTGTTCACATTTGGCAGGGGCTATGCCCACTGGTATTCCACTGCAACTGTATCCGCCAGTGGTGTTCTATCAATATGTTTGCTAGTGATGATGTTCATTGTTCAGTGAGCAAAATTATAAATTATGGAAATGTAAGATTATTTGACCAAAAGTGATACAGGTAGGTAATATTCGACTCAGGTAGGTACCTGTCAGTGCGCCGTGTAATTCCATTCACAGTATGGCAGCATATGGTAACATCAGAAAAGCAGCTGCAATGTGCACCACAGCAAAAATTCCATATTTCTTCTGACAAAGGCATTAAACCTAACCAGGGTGTGTCAGGAAGCAATTATAATAACAATCAAACCTGACCTAACCTTTACAGCAATTACGGTTACAGGGACCAACGTTTAGAACAATCCGCTCACTGCGCTGCAGCCCTACTGGGAGCTGTTGTACCCCAGACCCCCAGACCATCTTGTAGACAAAACCTAACCCTAAAGCGTAAATAAGTTGTCCGATGTATTAATACAACCTAACCTAATCTAACCTATTTATAATAATAACGGCTTCGTCAGAAGAAATATGGAAATGCTGCCCTGGTGCACAATGCCTCTGTTTTTCTGATGTTACCATATGATGCTGTGACGTCATACTGTACATAAGATGGTGCACTGACAGAAAGTGTTTTACCCTGTGTCTTACCCCATGTGACCTGCCACTGTGTCTGACCCTGTGTGACCTGCCACTGTGTCTGACCCTGTGTGACCTGCCACTGTGTCTGACCCCATGTGACCTGCTGCTGTGTCTGACCCCATGTGACCTGCCACTGTGTCTGACCTGTGTGACCTGCCGCTGTGTCTGACCTGTGTGACCTGCTGTTGTGTCTGACCCATGTGACCTGCTGCCGTGTCTGACCTGTGTGACCTGCTGCTGTGTCTGACCCGTTTGACCTGTTGCTGTGTCTGACCCGTGTGACCTGCCGCTGTGTCTGATCCCATGTGACCTGCTGCTGTGTCTGACCCTGGTTGTTGCACGCTGGTTGTTGTACTGTATGTTGGTGTGGTCGTGCCATGACCTGAGCTCCCCCCCCCCCTTGAGTTGACCGCCCCTCTCTACCCACAGGCGGTAAAGAAGCGTCTGCCCCAGTCCGAGTCGGAGCCGAGCTCAGCGGCCAAGCGTCCCTCGAAGGAGGCAGGCAGGGCTGGCCAGCTGACCGAGCGCAGCAAGGTGGCCGCCCGCTTCCGGCCGGCCTATTTCCCTTCCCTTCACCTGCGTTTTTGCCTGAAGCAGATCGTTCTCATTTAAATAATCTGGATGGCTGTGTTGTACGGTACCTTTTTTATTTTGCTCGGTAAAGGCTGAATAGGGACACTGTCGTGTGGTTTTGGTAACCAAGGGATGCATTTTGTCGCATTATTCGTGAAGGAAGCACATTTCGGTTTGATAATAGTTGATCAGGTTGTTGCATCTGGCTAGTCAAGGGTGGGCACAATGTCGTGTATGATACTGTTAACTGTTCCCTGCACTGCGATACGAAAATAAATGTAGAAAGCATTACACTGTCTGCGAAATAAAATCATCAAGAATACAAATCGGAATATCAAACGGAAGATTTCGTGATCAGTGTCCTAAGTATGCTGTATGGTCTGTACTCTGTACACAAATTTTCAGCGAAATCGAGATACACGGCGGACCTTCGTATGTATGACCGTCCGTATTTCGTAAGATACGAAAATCCAAGACCAAAAACATTGGATTCGTGATCAGCGCATCGGATATGGTTTGTGGAACAATTTTCAGCGAAATCGAGATACCCGGCGGACCTACGTATGCATAGGCGTAGGAACAGGGGGGAGGGGCAGCCCCCCCCCCCCAACATTTTTGATTTTACCATTACGCCTATGGGCGTTGCATGGAAAGAATCGACTTCAGAATGCCTCCGCCCCCCCGCCCCCAACTTGAACATAGTTCCGACGTCCCTGTTCGTATGTATGTATGACCGTCCGTATTTCGTAAGGTACGAAACAATCCCAGATCAAAAACATTGGATTCGTGATCAGCGTATCGGATATGGTCAGTGTATCAATTTTCAGCGAAATCGAGATGCCTCAAATATCAAACTACATTTGGAATAAATCTGCTCCTAGTTTGACGGTGGTGTACGAAGAAGCATACGTTCAATGGTTGGTTTTGTATTCAAAGCGCCAGAATTGTCTAGAAAAAATTAGCCATATTTTGGCAGCGTAAAGGATTTCTATATAGCTCTCTAGAGCTCAATATGACGTCATCATCCCAAATTTAAACAACTTAATTTTTATCAAGTTAAGTGTCGTTTTCGAGAAAAAACATATCACCATCGTTTTCAGCAGCACTTACTTCCTATTTTCGGGTACAACCGGCGTATATTTGACAACTTTCAGAAAGGTGGCAATGTCCCTTTAACCCGCGACTTACTGGGGGGCTATTCCCCCCTCCCGTTATTTTGCAATAACTCCTAAACGAACACTGGTATCGTGACCAAACTGACAGTACTTCTTTCACATCAATTCTACACATGTTGGCATAAGGAAAAATATGAGGCTATGATAGGTCAACCGGGAATGACGTCAGAGTGACGTCATGTTCTTCGGTTTTTGTTGCAAAATAATGGTTTGCGGAAAACGCTTTCAAAGGTACTATATTTGAGATAAACTCAATTGTCTTATAACAAATTACTGACAATATACCGCGCTATCAAACTGCAATCTCAGATTTTTGAGGTTTTGACATTTAAAATTTTGAGAAATCCAAATACATTTTGTTTTGTTTTTACAAAATTTTCAAGAAAAAATCAGAATTATCCAAAAGCCGGAATATATGTGATCGAGACGTATGCGGTGAATATGTGTACCAAATTTAACGTCGATATCTTCGAAAATGACTGAGTTATGACCTTTAAAGGGAATAGGTCACTTTGAAAGTTGTCTTGAAATTGTGCTATACGGGGTATTTCGAGCTGAAAAACGAATATGGCATTTGTTTGGACGATAGATGGATGTCCGTCGAAAAATGAGCATTTTTCTCTTTTCTTCTTCATGGCCATAACACAAATTGCGTGACAATTATGACGTCATGCATATGGTATAGCTTGGATATGGAAACTATTGCACACAATAACGACGGACTTTAGACATATATGCACAGGCTGCGTGTAACGTAAACAACCGTTGTGGGAACTCGAAACAAGTTTCTGGGAAATTAAACTTCTTTTAAAAGGGGCCACTAGTGCTGTGTCGAAATTACTTAACGTATGGAGCTAATTTTTTCTCACAACCCATTTTTCGATCTGCTCTACAAACCTGCTATCTCAGTTCAAAACTCCATGTTAAAGGTGAACTATTCCCTTTAAGGCTGAAACACAGTCTTCGCGCAGCTGTGCGAAGTGGATGCGGGTGCCTATTCAAATACATTGAACGGAGGTTGCAACAACTGCACGATGCGCACGTTGCGGGAAGACAAAATCGACTGAGGAAATTTACCCATGTATTTGAATAGGCGCCCGCAGGCACCCGTATCCACTTCGCGCAACTGCGTGAAGACTGTGTTTCAGCCTTAATAAGCTGGAGCAGGGATCTTTGGACCTCGCTTAGATACGGTAAGTATATGTATGTACCTACAAACCAGTCAAACGTTCTTATTGGATAGGGAACCAAGCTGGCGATTCTTCAACGTTCTTTTCCAATGTGAAGGAGCACTTATAGCACACACCTACACACCTACACACCTACACACCTACACACCTACACACCTACACACCTACACACCTACACACCTACACACCTACACACCTACACACCTACACACACATACACACCTACACACACCTACACACACACACCTACACACACCTACACACACACACCTACACACACACCTACACACACACCTACACACACACCTACACACACACCTACACACACACACACACACACACACACACACACACACACACACACACACACACACACACACACACACACACACACACACACACACACACACACACACACACACACACACACACGCACACACGCGCACACGCGCACACGCGCACACGCGCACACGCACGCACGCACGCACCCACGCACGCGCCCACGCGCCCACGCACGCACGCACGCACCCACGCACGCACGCACGCACGCACGCACGTACGCACGCACGCACACACGCACGTACGCACGCACGCACGCACGCACGCACGCACGCACGCACGCACGCACGCACGCACGCACGCACGCACACAAACACACACACACGCACGCACGCACGCACGCACGCACGCACGCACGCACGCACGCACGCACGCCACCCACACCACCCACACCACCCACACCACCCACACCACCCACACCACCCACACACACACACCACACACACCACACACACCACACACGCCACACACGCCACACACGCCACACACACCACACACACATCACCATCACCATCACCATCACCATCACCATCACCATCACCATCACCATCACCATCACCATCACCATCACCATCACCATCACCATCACCATCACCATCACCATCACCATCACCATCACCATCACTAGCACCACATCGCCCACACCCACATCACCCAAGCGATTACCCACACCATCGCACACACCCACACCATCGCACACACCACCAAACACCATACCCACAGCCACAACTTCTCTCACACCCACACCCACAATAGCATAACGAATCAATTTGCGCATAGCGCAAAGATCCCTCTAGTCCGTATACTATAAAAGGAGCAGTGTCAACTTTCTTCAACACTAGCCAATTGTCCGAGCGCTTCAACACTACGGCCTATGGAAAAGCTTCAGCTTCACTTGGTGTCTGTTGGTCGGCGCTTAATAGCTCAGGGACTAAGGCACTTGGAGCGTCGTGACTAAAAACAATCGACTCGAGAGGTGCATCTTATTCTGAAACGTTTCGTCCCATCACCGTCGGGTGCGTCGTTTGCGCGTTGCGCGCCGTTCAAAAACTGGCGATTCCTCCATTGGAAATACACTATTTTTTTACGAAAACTGCGTGAAAAAACGTCTACGTAAACGATCACAAAATATAGTTGCAGTACCTGACCAGTATCTCAGCAACCACGAGTCGCACCGACACAGGACAAACACAGATGTGTAGACAATCGATAGGCCCGGCGATTGCACTGTGGATCGATCAGCAGCGCGTGGCACGTGCAAAGTTAATGGCTAAAAAGCGCAAATTCATGGTCTTATGAAGTCCTTCAAGATTATAATTAGTGCTCGGAACCTATCGGACGCGAAGCAATGAAACTAATGAAAAGGTGTCGACAAAGGTACCGTCCCTAAAATGCATGTGCAAATTAACGTTCTAAAGCAATATTTCAGTGCTAAAATCAGTCTGTAACATACCCATTGCCAGTTTTTTAGAACGTGTGCCGTACCGTCAAAACCACAGTGAGCTAAGTCATAAAAATCACATGGCCGGAAAGTGCATTCAAATACATATAATACCCACACCAAATTTATTTTTATATCCAACATCAAGCTTGTAATTGCAGGTATACTAAGACGCTACAAGACCTATTTTGTTTAACATATTCAATATTTCATCAAGCTATTTAGGTCGGAGCATTTTACGACGGCAAAGCCTCACAGGCGAAAATAAATGCTGAGAAGCATGCTAAGGAGAAAACCAACCTCCCTGCAGCGGATACCAAATTGACGCATATATTAATTCCAAACTCTTTATTGAAAAGCCTATCCGAGATCGGTGATTTATCTCGGCAACCATGAGTCGCACGGACATGGGACAAACACAGATGTGTAGAGAAATGATCGGTTCGTCGTATGCAATGGGTCAAACACAGATGTGTAAATAAATTATCGGACCGGCGTATGCGCTGTTGGTCGATCAGTAGCGCATGGCATGTGTAAAGTTACTGGCCCACACCAACACCCACACACACAACCACAATTACATCCACATCCACACCCACACCCACACCCACACCCACACCCACACCCACAACCACACCAATACCCACACCATAAACACCCTTAACCCTATTCCCTGCGGGTGGCTAGAATTACGTTAACCGCCCCCCCCCCATCCCCCCCCCAGAGATCTCGAGAACCGCTCGGTCGATTTCGATGGGGAAAGCGCCATTCCATGCGTCATGACAAGATCTCTCTTTTTGGGCCCCGAAATTTTTGTTTTGTTCAACAATGGGCAAAAAATCCGAACATTTTGGATGTTTTTTAAAGGTCATTGCAACCATGTGACTCAACCGATTGTCATGCTCCAAACGTTTTTGAGCTTAACATGTACTGGTCTTAAATATATCAAAACACACACAAAAAATCATAGGCGTATTCAGGGAATATGAAATGGGGGGATTTTCTGAGAAAAAAATATGTGCTATTCGTGATTGTTTGGGACGTCATGAATGTCACATGTGGGCATGATATGCTGTAATTGGTTAAACTTGATATATTTCGCATAGGCGGATCCAGGAAAAAAACATGGGGGCACAATGCGCGTAACGCTTTTATCATTTTACTCATTTGAAGTTGGACCTAATTTGAGGGTGGGTATCGCCTCCCATTTTGTTATCCTGAGTGCGCCTCTGCCCCAAAAATATGTACAATCCCAGTATCTATGATGCATATTGCATTGGAATTGTTTCTGACGTATTTATTGCACTGAAAACCACGAAGGAAGTATGCGCAGCAAAACCGCATTCGTAACACCCTCCCCAAAACAGGAGCCTGGAACCGCCTCTGCTGGACCGATTTTTCAAAATTTTGACACAGCACGCGCCATTTAATTTTGGGAAAAGTCACAAAGTTTCAGGAGGCTAGGTCTAACTGTTTAGAAGCAGAAAGTGAAAAACTACCGGGGCAGAATCTGCCCCCGCTGGGAATATGGTTTACATCCTCAACACCCTCAACACCCTGAATACCCGCACCACCCACACCACCCCATGCCCATGGCCCCATGCTACGCCTTTGCCAGCACTGGGCCCCTGCCTCGATCGGGCTTGCCCAAGACCTGGCCCCTTCCAGAAACGGGCCCGTGTCAAGAATATGCAAGGACCGGGCCCTCGTTCTGACCGGGCCCCATATCATGCCTTTGCCAGCACCGGGCCCCTGCCTCGATCAGGCCCGACCAAGAACGGGCCCTGCCAGTTCTGGGCCAGAATACGGGCCCTTCAGTAAATTCGGGGGGGGGGGGGGCAGTTGATCCTTTTGACCCCCCCCCCCCCTGCGTGCGCCACTGCGTTTGGGAGATAAACTACGCCTTATGTAAATATATGCACCCGTAAATGACTTCCATTTTTCGAGGTTATGTCGGCTTTTAAGGTAGCAGGATATGTTTGAGTTTGACTCGACTTATAGAGCGTCAATATATGACATAATGCTTGAGGGGGTGGGGAGGGTTGGCAACAGCGTTACGAAGCGTCGTTAGGGGGGGGGGACCGCAAAAGTGCTACGTAACGCTGACAAATTTAAATACATATTAAAGGGAATAGTTCACCTTTAACATGGGGTTTTGAACTGAGACAGCATATTTGTAGAGCATATAGAAAAAGGGTTGTGTGAAAAAATGAGCTCACTACGTTAAGTAATTTCGACACAGGACTAGTGGGCCCCTTTTAGAAGAAGAAGAAGGGGGAGGGCTCAGACTGAGTGTTTCGTAATTGTATAAGGTATAAGGTGGTCATGCAAAACGTTACGAAACGTTACATAGGAGGAGAGGGGTTTAAAATCGCGAGAGATAAAAAAAGTGTTACGTATTATATGGACGGTCTGGTATGATTGTTCCTATTTCAGATGATGGCCCTTCTTTCGGAGAGGAGGTTCAAAATGTCACGGCTACAAAGGGACGCGATGCCATTCTGACGTGCGTCACAGACTATCTGCGGGGCTACAAGGTAAGAAGAGAAATGCAGGCTTCATGGTATATTGTTATGTTTCATTGCATTCACTTAATACTTAATTTATAGGTATTTCCTTTTAAACTTGTAATCAAAGTACACGTTGCAAAACCCAAAATATTTGTATTATGTTAATCCCATTATCTTTTTCATATAGTCTTCAAATGCAGACGAAGTCTGATATTCTTCATACACAAACACACACATCCAGACAAATAAGTTGACACCACACAGTCACTACACTACACTACAGACCCATCTCATGATATGTTAAATAAATCATGTTTAGTTCTAGGTATCTCAGTCTAAAATGAGCCTCGCAAACGTTTATATCGCCTGACTCCAAGTTGTAAAATGAACTGGCGTTAATTTCATAGTTCTCCTACACAAGGTGGCGCTGTACCTGAGGATACTTATCATGTCATGTTTTGTAATTTAACAGACAGTGTTTCCTCATTATTCCAACGTTAGACTCACCCATATACCTATGAGTGGCACCAATAGGCCTCGCAAATGTGTTCTTTCGAAAAGCCAAACGCCGTATTTTGCAGGATCCCCCGATGGCCGACACGGAAACTGACAATGAACCAACAAATTTGAGTCATCTTGCATTCATTTTTATTCATATACAGTGACACACATTGGCCAGCGGCAACCGTACTTGAGACTGAGATATAACTCGACACATGGGTGCCTTAGCACATGTAAACGCACCTACACACGCTTCCAATCTGATACTAATAAATGAACATCCATGACTCCTCTCATCACTTCGAACATTCCTGGTAATTATTGCAAAAATGTCTTTGGTAACAGATTAAAAGCACGATGGACTAATCCATCCGGCAATCTTGCGGTACCACTGCAAATATAAAACGCGCCTGATGAATAGCTTTGTATCGCCTAGTTATACGCTGAACTGGCATCCATAACCCATCAGCAAAGCTTGCTTGAAGTGTATTCCTTTGTTTAATTGAGCATTGATTCTGCGTTTTTTATTTGTGTCAGACTCAGTCTGTGACGATGTTCAGACGAGGCTCTGCTCGCCTCTGGCCAGCGCGGCGCTGTCGCACCTGGCGGAGGGCGGCCGATATTGGCCGGCGGCGCGGCGCGGTAATCTGCGGCGGCGGTGCCGCGACACTGTCGCCGCCGGCACCATTACCGGGCGCCGCGCCGCACGCCGCTAACCAGGCTTTATTGCGCTCATTCGCCGCCCGTATGCACAGAACGGCCGGTGCGAAATGATGAAAAATGTCCGGCGATATTGGTAGGCGCACACGCCGCCGACGGCGCTCCAACGACCCTGCTGCGGCCGATTACTTAGCCGGTGCCGAGCGGACGGATTACGGCGGAGGGCCGTGGCCGGCACCTATAGACTCGGACACTGCCTATAGACTCAGACGCCTCCTATAGACTCGGACACTGCCTATAGACTCAGACGCCTCCTATAGACTCGGACACTGCCTATAGACTCAGACGCCTCCTATAGACTCGGACACTGCCTATAGACTCAGACGCCTCCTATAGACTCGGACACTGCCTATAGACTCAGACGCCTCCTATAGACTCAGACGCCGCCTATAGACTCAGACGCCTCCTATAGACTCGGACACTGCCTATAGACTCAGACGCCTCCTATAGACTCAGACGCCGCCTATAGACTCGGACACTGCCTATAGACTCAGACGCCTTCTATAGACTCGGACACTGCCTATAGACTCAGACGCCTTCTATAGACTCGGACACTGCCTATAGACTCAGACGCCTCCTATAGACTCGGACACTGCCTATAGACTCAGACGCCTCCTATAGACTCGGACACTGCCTATAGACTCAGACGCCTCCTATAGACTCGGACACTGCCTATAGACTCAGACGCCTCCTATAGACTCAGACGCCGCCTATAGACTCAGACGCCTCCTATAGACTCGGACACTGCCTATAGACTCAGACGCCTCCTATAGACTCAGACGCCGCCTATAGACTCGGACACTGCCTATAGACTCAGACGCCTTCTATAGACTCGGACACTGCCTATAGACTCAGACGCCTCCTATAGACTCAGACGCCGCCTATAGACTCAGACGCCTCCTATAGACTCGGACACTGCCTATAGACTCAGACGCCTCCTATAGACTCAGACGCCTCCTATAGACTCGGACACTGCCTATAGACTCAGACGCCTTCTATAGACTCGGACACTGCCTATAGACTCAGACGCCTCCTATAGACTCAGACGCCGCCTATAGACTCAGACGTCTCCTATAGACTCAGACGCCTCCTATAGACTCGGACACTGCCTATAGACTCAGACGCCTCCTATAGACTCAGACGCCTCCTATAGACTCGGACACTGCCTATAGACTCAGACGCCTCCTATAGACTCGGACACTGCCTCCTATAGACTCAGACGCCTCCTATAGACGCGGACACTGCCTATAGACTCAGACGCCTCCTATAGACTCAGACGCCTCCTATAGACTCAGACGCCTCCTATAGACTCAGACGCCGCATATAGACTCGGACACTGCCTATAGACTGAGACGCCTCCTATAGACTCGGACACTGCCTATAGACTCAGACGCCTCCTATAGACTCGGACACTGCCTATAGACTCAGACGCCTCCTATAGACTCGGACACTGCCTATAGACTCAGACGCCTCCTATAGACTCGGACACTGCCTATAGACTCAGACGCCTCCAATAGACTCAGACGCCTCCTATAGACTCGGACGCCTCCTATAGACTCAGACGCCTCCTATAGACTCAGACGCCTCCTATAGACTCGGACACTGCCTATAGACTCAGACGCCTCCTATAGACTCGGACACTGCCTATAGACTCAGACGCCTCCTATAGACTCGGACACTGCCTATAGACTCAGACGCCTCCTATAGACTCGGACACTGCCTATAGACTCAGACACCTCCTATAGACTCAGACGCCGCCTATAGACTCGGACACTGCCTATAGACTCAGACGCCTCCAATAGACTCAGACGCCTCCTATAGACTCAGACGCCGCCTATAGACTCAGACGCCGCCTATAAACTCGGACACTGCCTATAGACTCAGACGCCGTCTATAGACTCGGACGCCGCCTATAAACTCGGACACTGCCTATAGACTCAGACGCCTCCTATAGACTCGGACACTGCCTATAGACTCAGACGCTTCCTATAGACTCGGACACTGCCTATAGACTCAAACGCCTCCTATAGACTCGGACACTGCCTATAGACTCAGACGCCTCCAATAGACTCAGACGCCTCATATAGACTCAGACGCCGCCTATACTCAGACGCCGCCTATAGACTCGGACGCCGCCAATAGACTCAGACGCCTCCTATAGACTCAGACGCCTCCTATAGACTCAGACGCCGCCTATAGACTCGGACGCCGCCTATAGACTCGGACGCCTGACGCCGCCAATAGACTCGGACGCCTCCAATAGACGCGGACGCCTCCTATAGACTCAGACGCCGGCTATATACTCGGACGCCGCCTATAGACTCGGACGCCTGACGCCTCCAATAGACTTGGACGCCTCCTATAGACTCAGACGCCGCCTATAGACTCGGACGCCTGACGCCGCCAATAGACTCGGACGCCTCCAATAGACGCGGACGCCTCCTATAGACTCAGACGCCGGCTATAGACTCGGACACTGCCTATAGACTCAAACGCCTCCTATAGACTCGGACACTGCCTATAGACTCAGACGCCTCCAATAGACTCAGACGCCTCCAATAGACTCAGACGCCTCCTATAGATTCGGACGCCGCCTATAGACTCGGACGCCTGACGCCACCAATAGACTCGGACGCCTGACGCCTCCAATAGACTCGGATGCCTCCTATAGACTCGGACGCCTCCTATAGACTCAGACGCCTCCAATAGACTCGGACGCCTGACGCCTCCAATAGACTCGGACGACTCCTATAGACTCGGACGCCGCCTATAGGTACCATCAGATCATTTGATTTAATTGGGAGGCACTATCAGGCCATCCTATTTCCTGTGGAGGTACCATCAGACCATCCTATTTCCTGTGGAGGTACCATCATATAATCATATTTCCTGTGGAGTACCATCAGGCCATCCTATTGCCTGTGGAGGTACCATCAGACCATCCTATTTGATGGTGCGGGAGGTACCATCAGACCATCATATTTCCTGTGGAGGCACCATCAGACCATCCTATTGCCTGTGGAGGTACCATCATATCATCATATTTTCTGTGGAGGTACCATCAGACCATCCTATTGCCTGTGGAGGTACCATCAGACCATCCTATTGCCTGTGGAGGTACCATCATATCATCTTATTGCCTGTGGAGGTACCATCATATCATCTTATTTCCTGTGGAGGTACCATCATATCGTCTTATTTCCTGTGGAGATATCATCAGACCATCCTATTGCCTGTGGAGGTACCATCAGACCATCCTATTGCCTGTGGAGGTACCATCAGACCATCTTATTGCCTGTGGAGGTACCATCATATCATCTTATTTCCTGTGGAGGTACCATCATATCGTCTTATTTCCTGTGGAGATATCATCAGACCATCCTATTGCCTGTGGAGGTACCATCAGACCATCCTATTGCCTGTGGAGGTACCATCAGACCATCCTATGGGGTGGGGTTGTGGGATGGGGTGGGGTGATGGGGTTGGGTGGAGTTGGGGGTGGTATGTTAGGTGATGTAACACGGACAGTAGTCCCAGGCAGCGCCGGCGGCCGGCCGGCAGTCCGTGACGTGCGCGAGGCCGAGAGAATTCGCAGGCCCGGGCGGACACGTCCCCCCGGCGGAGCGGCGACGATGACAGCTAGCAGGTTCAGGGGAGTAACTCACGGCGCCGGCGAGTGCACTGCGGACAGTGTGTACATCCGTCAGAAACAAAAACAATAAACAGATGAACAAGGCACAATCACCAAAAATAAAAGACACAATTACAACCAAGACACAATCAGCAACGAATCGTTCTCGACACGCCACAAAATGATCGGTGTTAACTTACATATATACAATACAAAAACACAAGCATATATAGCATAACAGACAGCATTGCAAGCTGGTACCTAAAAGTGCAAGCACCTAACCCGACCTCCCCCCCCCCCCCCGTCCACCGCCGACCTGGTGTGGAGAGCCCCGGTGTGGAGCGACCTGGTGTGGAGAGAGAGCTGACGAGGCCGCGGCATCCACGCACCCGTCACCCGCGTCAGGTGGACCTCGGGTGTCAGGGTCAAGGTCGACCGCTGGCCGGCCGACCGGTCACGTGACCGCTCCCGCGGTCCGAGGCCCCGGTGCCAGGCGCGGCGCCAGGTGCCAGCGCGCCGGGGAGGCACAGGTGCGCAGCGCCAAGTCGCGTCCCGGGGGCCGGTCGGTCGGCAGTGCTGTCGGCCTCCAGAGCTGAGGTACCCGCGCCAGGCGGCTTCAGGTACAGAACACGGGGGACGGGAGAGACTGAGGCAGGGGTAGCACCAGGCGCGGAATACAGGAAGGGCAGAGCAGCAGGAGCGGTGCTGAGTGCGGAATGCATAGCAGGAGGTAACTGTGCATGGAGAGGGGAGTGGTGGCGGCCGCGGCAGGGGCCGGTCAGCGGCAGGGGTTAGTGCACCTCTTACTTGGCCCTGCCGCCGGCTCGCGTGTCGCTTCGATAGCCTTCCCCGTCGGTCGCTGTCGCTGCCGGCAGCTCTAGCTGAGGTCTGCGCTCGACGAGTTTGAGCAGGTCGTTCAGGGAGCGAATCACGGTCGTCGGGCTGTTCTCCCTCAGGCGCATCTTCAGCTTGCCGACGTCCGACCATGCCGCGAAAATCTTCCCCTCCTTGCGATACATGCGTGCCTTGTAGAGAACAAACTGGTTCTCTCTCGTGAGATTGTCCGTCACAAACACATTACTTGCCACAGCGGCCGTCGCGGTGCAACCTTCAAACGGCCGCGGTTGACGCAGGTGTTTCCGAGCGCTGTAGAAGGCCTCTCGCTTGGCGTAGGAGACGAGTCGCACCAGGAGAGTGCGCGTCTTTCCCGGCTTTACCATCCATCCTATTTGATGGTGCGGGAGGTACCATCAGACCATCCTATTTGATGGTGCGGGAGGTACCATCAGACCATCCTATTTGATGGTGCGGGAGGTGTCATCAGACCATGCTATTTGATGGTGCGGGAGGTACCATCAGACGATCCTATTTGATGGTGCGGGAGGTACCATCAGACCATCCTATTTGATGGTGCAGGAGGTACCATCAGACCATCCTATTTGATGGTGCGGGAGGTACCATCAGATCATCCTATTTGATGGTGCGGGAGGTACCATCAGACCATCCTATTTGATGGTACGGGAGGTACCATTAGACCATCTTATTTGATGGTGCGGGAGGGGTACCATCAGATCATCCTATTTGATGGTGCGGGAGGTACCATTAGACCATCCTATTTGATGGTGCGGGAGGTACCATCAGACCATCCTATTTGATGGTGCGGGAGGTACCATCAGATCATCCTATTTGATGGTGCGGGAGGTACCATCAGACTATCCTATTTGATGGTGCGGGAGGTACCATCAGACCATCCTATTTGATGGTGCGGGAGGTACCATCAGATCATCCTATTTGATGGTGCGGGAGGGGTACCATCAGATCATCCTATTTGATGGTGCGGGAGGTACCATCAGACCATCCTATTTGATGGTGCGGGAGGTACCATCAGATCATCCTATTTGATGGTGCGGGAGGGGTACCATCAGATCATCCTATTTGATGGTGCGGGAGGTACCATCAGACCATCCTATTTGATGATGCGGGAGGTACCATCAGACCATCCTATTTGATGGTGCGGCAGGTACCATCAGATCATCCTATTTGATGATGCGGCAGGTACCATCAGACCATCATATTTGATGGTGCGGCAGGTACCATCAGACCATCCTATTTGATGGTACGGGAGGTACCATCAGACCATCCTATTTGATGGTGCGGGAGGTACCATCAGATCATCCTATTTGATGGTGCGGGAGGTACCATCAGATCATCCTATTTGATGGTGCGGGAGGTACCATCAGACCATCCTATTTGATGGTGCGGGAGGTACCATCAGACCATCCTATTTGATGGTGCGGGAGGTACCATCAGACCATCCTATTTGATGGTGCGGGAGGTACCATCAGACCATCCTATTTGATGGTGCGGGAGGTACCATCAGACCATCCTATTTGATGGTGCGGGAGGTACCATCAGATCATCCTATTTAATGGTGCGAGAGGTACCATCAGATCATCCTATTTGATGGTGCGGGAGGTACCATCAGACCATCCTATTTGATGGTGCGGGAGGTACCATCAGATCATCCTATTTGATGGTGCGGGAGGTACCATCAGACCATCCTATTTGATGGTGCGGGAGGTACCATCAGACCATCCTATTTGATGGTGCGGGAGGTACCATCAGACCATGCTATTTGATGGTGCGGGAGGTACCATCAGACGATCCTATTTGATGGTGCGGGAGGTACCATCAGACCATCCTATTTGATGGTGCAGGAGGTACCATCAGACCATCCTATTTGATGGTGCGGGAGGTACCATCAGATCATCCTATTTGATGGTGCGGGAGGTACCATCAGACCATCCTATTTGATGGTACGGGAGGTACCATTAGACCATCTTATTTGATGGTGCGGGAGGGGTACCATCAGATCATCCTATTTGATGGTGCGGGAGGTACCATTAGACCATCCTATTTGATGGTGCGGGAGGTACCATCAGACCATCCTATTTGATGGTGCGGGAGGTACCATCAGATCATCCTATTTGATGGTGCGGGAGGTACCATCAGACTATCCTATTTGATGGTGCGGGAGGTACCATCAGACCATCCTATTTGATGGTGCGGGAGGTACCATCAGATCATCCTATTTGATGGTGCGGGAGGGGTACCATCAGATCATCCTATTTGATGGTGCGGGAGGTACCATCAGACCATCCTATTTGATGGTGCGGGAGGTACCATCAGATCATCCTATTTGATGGTGCGGGAGGGGTACCATCAGATCATCCTATTTGATGGTGCGGGAGGTACCATCAGACCATCCTATTTGATGATGCGGGAGGTACCATCAGACCATCCTATTTGATGGTGCGGCAGGTACCATCAGATCATCCTATTTGATGATGCGGCAGGTACCATCAGACCATCATATTTGATGGTGCGGCAGGTACCATCAGACCATCCTATTTGATGGTACGGGAGGTACCATCAGACCATCCTATTTGATGGTGCGGGAGGTACCATCAGATCATCCTATTTGATGGTGCGGGAGGTACCATCAGATCATCCTATTTGATGGTGCGGGAGGTACCATCAGACCATCCTATTTGATGGTGCGGGAGGTACCATCAGACCATCCTATTTGATGGTGCGGGAGGTACCATCAGACCATCCTATTTGATGGTGCGGGAGGTACCATCAGACCATCCTATTTGATGGTGCGGGAGGTACCATCAGACCATCCTATTTGATGGTGCGGGAGGTACCATCAGATCATCCTATTTAATGGTGCGAGAGGTACCATCAGATCATCCTATTTGATGGTGCGGGAGGTACCATCAGACCATCCTATTTGATGGTGCGGGAGGTACCATCAGATCATCCTATTTGATGGTGCGGGAGGTACCATCAGACCATCCTATTTGATGGTGCGGGAGGTACCATCAGACCATCCTATTTGATGGTGCGGGAGGTACCATCAGACCATGCTATTTGATGGTGCGGGAGGTACCATCAGACGATCCTATTTGATGGTGCGGGAGGTACCATCAGACCATCCTATTTGATGGTGCAGGAGGTACCATCAGACCATCCTATTTGATGGTGCGGGAGGTACCATCAGATCATCCTATTTGATGGTGCGGGAGGTACCATCAGACCATCCTATTTGATGGTGCGGGAGGTACCATTAGACCATCTTATTTGATGGTGCGGGAGGGGTACCATCAGATCATCCTATTTGATGGTGCGGGAGGTACCATTAGACCATCCTATTTGATGGTGCGGGAGGTACCATCAGACCATCCTATTTCATGGTGCGGGAGGTACCATCAGATCATCCTATTTGATGGTGCGGGAGGCACCATTAGACCATCTTATTTGATGGTGCGGGAGGGGTACCATCAGATCATCCTATTTGATGGTGCGGGAGGTACCATTAGACCATCCTATTTGATGGTGCGGGAGGTACCATCAGACCATCCTATTTGATGGTGCGGGAGGTACCATCAGACCATCCTATTTGATGGTGCGGGAGGTACCATTAGACCATCTTATTTGATGGTGCGGGAGGGGTACCATCAGATCATCCTATTTGATGGTGCGGGAGGTACCATTAGACCATCCTATTTGATGGTGCGGGAGGTACCATCAGACCTTCCTATTTGATGGTGCGGGAGGTACCATCAGATCATCCTATTTGATGGTGCGGGAGGTACCATCAGACCATCCTATTTGATGGTGCGGGAGGTACCATCAGATCATCCTATTTGATGGTGCGGGAGGTACCATCAGATCATCCTATTTGATGGTGCGGGAGAGGTACCATCAGATCATCCTATTTGATGGTGCGGGAGGTACCATCAGACCATCCTATTTGATGGTGCGGGAGGTACCATCAGACCATCCTATTTGATGGTGCGGGAGGTACCATCAGATCATCCTATTTGATGGTGCGGGAGAGGTACCATCAGATCATCCTATTTGATGGTGCGGGAGGTACCATCAGACCATCCTATTTGATGGTGCGGGAGGTACCATCAGATCATCCTATTTGATGGTGCGGGAGGTACCATCAGACCATCCTATTTGATGGTGCAGGAGGGGTACCATCAGATCATCCTATTTGATGGTGCGGGAGGTACCATCAGACCATCCTATTTGATGGTGCGGGAGGTACCATCAGATCATCCTATTTGATGGTGCGGGAGGGGTACCATCAGATCACCCCAGCCACCATTACATGGAGGAGAACTCCTGCGGCTAACGTGGCTCGCTAATCCGCAGACTTAGCACAGGTCGGAGAGTTTTTCAATAACAGGCCAACTTATCCGATATAATCGGCCGGGCGAGGCGGCAGGGGCAGCTCCGAGAGACGGACGCTGCCTCCCTCGGGAAGCCCTCCCGACACGGCCCTCCCGACACGGCTCCAGCGAGCAGCCGCTGGTCGCAGCCAGGTGTGACCCGCCTCCGTCCAGGATAGGCCAAGTGGCAAGTACCATATTCAGCCATTATTTTAATTCACGGTATCCACGAGCCTTTCGTTTGTTAGTTTAAGATGAGAAGATGAACACAAAGAAATAGTCGCCTCAGTGCTGTGATTATATTACCACCTCGCGGGCCAATATGGAGTTTTGGCGTGTATCGGTAGATTAAGCGTGTCCGATTTCACCTGCAAAATTTGGTTCCTGAAACTCACCCCATTAGATCAAAAAATACATTTACAACGCTCATGATTGGCACACATTCGTAAAATTGGAGTCGCCTCATCACTATTTATAATAACTTCTTTGCGGACTATGATTTGCTTTTGAATATTGCAGACACCATTCCGTCACCATTCCGTCAGTGCACTTTAAAATTAAAATGCGTATACAGTTAATTATGTTTTCAACAACCATAGCCTCTTTCATAATAAAACATGAATAAAACAGCAAGAATGGCTATGGCTCGTCTTTGGGGCCGTAGGATATTTGTGACCAATGCCTTACAACACAGATAGACTTGTCAAGGTCAAGTCTCGGCGAATTCGGACGCTTCGGCATTGGACGGGCGTCAAATTAACAGCCAAACTGGATGAGAGCGGCCATCATGAATCTAGTACTGAGCACAGCTGGGACCAACGTTTTGGAGTCAGAAAAAAATCCCGATACCCTGCTTTAGGTGCTTCAGGAGCAAGTTTGAGCTTCGGAATACACGATTGTTGATCCCCACCATTCTTTTAAGTTGCTTTTTAGAAATCCTCCGGAGGTGGCATTATCTTTTTAATAGCATCATCTTCTGTGGACAAGCAAATGTACTCAAACACAAGCAATCAACTCTTTTATCAGAATCATATCGTTCAGTACAAACTGCGCCACATTACTCCAATATTACCGCAAGCGAACACACATTTACAGCCTGACATCGCATCACAAGTGCTACACATTTATATCCTTCAAAATCCTTCAAAAAGCGAAGGAGGCAAATCAAAACAAATTTAATAATAACATGTGTTATTCAACCTTTATATTGTTTGCTTTGAATATATCCTACGGTATAAACAAAATACAAATATGACAATTGAATCAACATTTAAATTTTGTAGTTCTTAATCTTAGGAAGAAATACAAGAAATACAATAACGATTTACGAACGACATTCGTGGCACAGGCATTTAGTGAACCTATTTTTGGTTCAACGCGTGCTTGGCTCTATGGTCATAAGTGTTATTAAGTTACCTTGGCAATAGTGATACAGGGCCAGAAGCTGCCTCATTAAGTTCTTTTTTGGTTCTCCTTAGTCATTTTGAATAATTTCCTTTGTCTTTTCAGTGACACCTACAGTAAGGCTACCTAATACTATTGTCTATTATGTTATGCATAATTTTTTCAATAGGTATATGCATTATGCAGTGGCTCTATCCTCACTTGTGAAATAGCACAAGGAATAAGGATCATCTATTTCTTGAAAGTCACATTATGAATGTGCATTGTGCGTTGCATTGCATTATTGTGCTTGGTTAGTGCCCGTGGTTTGGTTACTAGTTTGTGCTTGGTTAGTGCCCGTGGTTTGGTTACTAGATTGTGCTTGCTTCTTAAGATGGTGTATGCAATATGTATATTGTATACAATACTTATTTTTAAGGATCTCACTTACTCTTGTGAACAATATCTTCAACCTTGATATAATAATGATATGTTCTATTTAGTATTTACAATAATTGATTGAATTTGCAGCAAATTTGCTGGATAGAAAGAATGCATAAAAGTGTGACAAAAAGTGAATTGTTTAAGATTAGGCTGACCGAAAAGTATCCAAAAATGTATAAGCCTGACCGACCGATTACCAAATCGGTAACACATTTGTTTCGGTTACCAAAATTTTGGTAACCGATTGACACCACTAGCAACTACCATACAGAACTTCACAATGATATCACCATTTTTGACTGACTTATGGCATCTAAAGTACGGGTACTGACCTGAACTTGAGCTAACTTCACGTAAATGATGTCAGGTGGATAATGACTATCACACACGAATTATACGTGGAAAATAACCCATAAAACATGTGTTGCATGACTTTCGTAGATATTTTACGCATGGCGACCTTTTGAGACCTGACCTTGACCTTGACCTTCGCAAACAATTTCACTTTAGCTCATGTGGGATGTGTATCATACCTTTAAGAGCACTTTGGGTGATCATGGTTGCAATCGAAAGCTTTTGATGGAAAGTATGGCCCATACACTCAAATACGTCGATTTTGACCTTTAACCTGACCGTGACCTGACATGTGATCTCACTTTTACATTTGAGACTATGCTTCAGATTCGTCTCATTGAGAGCTTGAAAATGCCACCTTGTTCGTCTCGCTGCAATCATTGGTTCGGAAGATAGTCAGGGGGTGTTTAATGCCTCCCCCCCCCCCCCCCCCCCCAGTCATGGCGTTCGGCTGAGACCCCAGTCAATGCCGGGTTAAGGGTCGATCCACATTACGCGATTTTGAACTAGAGCGACACGACGTGGCGCGACACGACTGACGCGACAGACGCGACAGCTGTGCGGCTGGTTGCCATGGATACCAAATACATCCTGATTAGCGCTGAAGGACGGGTACATTTTCACTTCAATGTCAGCTTTTTAATTTCTTCATTATTCATTTCCTTGTTCAGAATTGGATAAAAACGTGACTTCTGCCGTGACTTCTGACCTCCGTCCCTGTCGTGACCTCTGACCTCCGCCCATGCCGTGACCTCTGACCTCCGCCCCTGCCGTGACCTCTGACCTCCGTCCCTGCCGTGACCTCTGACCTCAGTCCCTGCCGTGACCTCTGACATCAGTCCCTGCCGTGACCACTGACCTCCGCCCCTGCCGTGACCTCTGACCTCCGTCCCTACCGTGACCTCTGACCTCCGTCCCTGCCGTGACCTCTGACCTCAGTCCCTGCCATGACCTCTGACCTCCGTCTCTGCCGTGACCTCTGACCTCAGTCCCTGCCGTGACCTCTGACCTCCGTCCCTGCGGTGACCTCTGACCTCCGTCCCTGCCGTGACCTCTGACCTCCACCTTTGCTGTGACCTCTGACCTCAGTCCCTGCCGTGACTTCTGACATCAGCCTCTGCCAACCAGGTGGCGTGGATCAAGGTGGACACGCAGACAATTCTGACGATCGGCAGTCACCTGATCACCCGCGACTACCAGATCTCGCTGACTCAGTCGGACGGCAGGGTCTGGAACCTTCGCATCAGCAACGTGGACCGCACCGACACCGGCTGGTACATGTGCCAGATCAACACGGACCCGATGCTCAGCCAGATGGGCTACCTCGAGGTGGTCGGTGAGTGGAGTAAGCGGCCGAGACAGATCAACACGGACCCGGTGCTCAGCCACCTCGAGGTGATCGTTGAGTGGAGTAAGCGGCCGAGACAGATCAACACGGACCCGGTGCTCAGCCACCTCGAGGTGGTCGTTGAGTGGAGTAAGCGGCCGAGACAGATCAACACGGACCCGGTGCTCAGCCACCTCGAGGTGGTCGGCGAGTGGAGTAAGCGGCCGAGACAGATCAACACAGACCCGATTGCCGATTCTCAGTAGACCATGTCAGGTCAGGAGTATAGGATCCTATTCAGTTGTGGGCTAAAAAGCAGATATTTGACATACAGCAACAATTAGAATGATAAAAAGAATGCCAAGACAAATTAAAATGTAAAATATTTGTGTGTATATCGAACGAAACCGCCATTCATGCTGGGGAATCTGAGGCCTCTTGCAACACAAATAACCACCAGGCGAAAACACAACAATTCTTCCCAGATTGAAAATTTACCCAGGTGGTTATTTTCTCTTGCACCAAACGAATTCACCACCTGGGTAAAAATACGAAGTGGATATTTTTGCTGTCGGCCGTCGAACACTGATGTCATTACGTATGGAAATATAGTACCATCAACACGATTTTACAATATTGTTAAAATAGTTACATAATTGTGTATTCACTTTAAAGTCAATACATTATTTTATATAAGTTATATTAACTGCAATAAAATATATCCGTAAAAGAAATTCAGCCATGCACAATGCGTATTCGTATGTTCTTTTTAAACATAGGTACGCAACTACTAAATTAAAATGTGCACAAGATTCAGTACAATAGCGAGGAGGAATGAGGTTTATTCATAAATGGCTTCGACTTAAAGGGTCAAATTTTGTTATATGATTCTCTTTGCAGAAGTTTTCGTAAATAAAGGCATTATTTTTTCACTGTGACCAGTGACGTCAATGAAAAGCAGGCAAGGATTTGTATTAATACACGGAGGACCATTCTACCGTTTCCATGGCAACGTGAACCTCAGTGGCGGATCCAGGGGGGGTCACGGGGGTCATGACCCCCTTGGGCAGTGAAGGGGCACCACCACGCCGGGGGCACCAGGGGTACCATCGCCCCGGGGCACCACCCAAACCCCAAAATAAAGCAAAAATAAAGCAAAAATAAAGCAAAAATAAAGCAAAAATAAAGCAAAAATAAAGCAAAAATAAAGCAAAAAATCCGAAATAAAGCAAATAATTCAACAAAAACTCCAAAGTAAAGTAAACAATGCTGCGCCGCTACGCGGCGCACAGCATTCAGTGTTCTTTGGACCAAGGGCACCACCGCGCCAGTGTACCAGGGGAACCACCAGTGTACCAGGGGCACCACCGGTTTACCAAGGGCACCATCGCGCCGGTGTACCAGGGGCACCGCCAGTGTACCTGGGGCACCACCGCGCCGGGGCACCAGCGGCACCACCGCACCGGTGTACCAGGGGCACCACCGCGCCGGTAGGCGGCACTGTGGGGCGAGGGCAGGAACCGGGTCACCGTTCCTCCTTGAATCCAGGAGGGGGAAATAATGGCCTGGTGCCGCCATGAAATCACAAGCATTGGTCGCTGGAAGAAAAAAAAATCGCGAAATAATGCTAAATTAGAATTGCTAAATTATGAAAAAAATGTCCCTTCATGCCTCTCGTCTCTTGGGATATGAAGGGGCACCAACGTGTCTTTATACCAGAGGCAACAACGTATCGGACTCGACAGGCCCTGAGGGCCCTCGGGAGTCGGGATCCGCTTCCATAGGCGGTGGAACAGGGGGGGGGGGGGCACCGGGCACCGTGTCCCTTGAATCCAGAAGGATGGGGAGGCGGGGCACCAATGCCCCATGATGCCCCCATCAAATTGCAGAAAACCCACCTATTTTATGCGAAATGGTGCAAAATTAAGGGACAAAAAACGCGCCGCTTCGCGGCGCATATTACATACGTGCGTCCTGATAAATCCTCGATGTCACGATGTTTGTTGACTATCGTTTTTTTTGTCGCGAACGAACCCATAGTGTGTTCGCCACGGTCCCACCAACCCCCTACCCGGCCCAGCCCAGCCCAGGCCCATGAACACCAAGCCCATACCCGGCCCATGCTCGGTCAAATTTAGAATATTGAGGCCCAGGATCGTCGGGCCCCTTCAGATTAAGCATATCTTATTTTCACAAAAAAATGCAATAATTATCCTAGCAAAATACTAAGTTGAAATTGGCACACAAAAAAACACTGGCAATGTTTTGTCAGAAATTGCAGGTTCTTAACCGAAATAATAAGTTGAAATTGACTAAAGAAAACACAGGCAAGCCACAAGCACGTCATAATTGTGGCTTATGGCGCAATAACTGCTGTGGTTATTTGCCTCCCAGGCATAGGCGTAACCACCTTCAGAAAATAGGTGGGGACGGAGGCACTTTCAAGTAGATTCTTTCCACGCCACGCCCATAGGCGTAATGTTAAAATCTGAAAATGTTACTGGGGACTGATCCCCAGTGACCCCAGGAGATAACAGCATCCCATGCCGTCGCGTCAGGTGTGACTGCGCAGTGCCGCCATTTGCATTTTCCACTGGGGGCTGGTCGCGTTTTTGTTTTTGGGTAGACAAAGAAGTGCCCAAAGTGGACGATGTCCAGCATATATTTTTCTGGACATTAAATTGAGTTCAAAGACGAGCCCATGCTCCGAAACTATGGGACCGATCTGGGTCATTTCTTCACCATTCGATCCGGCATCGTCCAAAACAGTGTTTTTCTGAGTTTTATCCATTTTGGTTCAATTTAAGTGGACCAAATTTGACCAAAAACACCCAATACGGTTTATGGTGGGTTTGGTCTAATTTGGTCTACTTAGAGTGGACCAATCTGTATAAAATCCAAAACGGAACTGTTTTTGGTCACACCAGATCGAATGGTGAAAAAATGACCCAGATCGGTCCTATAGTTTCTGACCATGGGCTCGTCTTTGAACCCAATTTAACCCTATTCCCTGCGGGGGAGATTCTGCCCCTCCCGGTGGGTTTTCACTTGCCGCTTCTAAACCGTTACGCCTAGCGTCCTGAAACTTTGTGACTTTTCCCAAAATTGAATGGCGCGTGTTGCGTCAAAATTTGGAAGAAAACGGTCCATAGAAAAACGGTCCAAAGCATAGGCGGTTCCAGGCTCCTGTTTTGGGGAGGGTGTTACGAATGCGGTTTTGCGGTGCATACTTCCTTCGTGGTTTGCAGTGCAATAAATGCGTCAGAACAATTTCAATGCAATGTGCATCATAGATACTGCGATTTTACATATTTTGGGGCAGAGGCGCACGCAGGATAAAAAAATGGGAGGCGATACTCACCCTCAAATTAGGTCCAACTTCAAATTAGTAAGATGATAAAACCGTTACGCGCATGGTGCCCCTATGTTTTTTCCTGGATCCGCCTATGCACAATATATTAAATTTAACAAATTACAGCATATAATGCCCACATGTGACGTTCATGTCGTCCCAAACAATCACGAACAGCACATATTTTTTTCAGAAAATCCCCCATTTTACATTCCCTGAATACGCCTATGATTTTGTATTTTGTTTTTGTCTTTTGAGATATTAAAGACCAGTACATTTAAAGGTCAAAAACGCTTGGGGAATGACAATCGGTCGAGCCACATGGCCGCAATGACCTTTAAAAAAAAGCAAAAAAGTTTCGTATTTTTTGCCCCCTGGCCCCCCATTTTTGAACAAAACAAAAATGTCGGGATCCAAAAAGAGATCTTGTCATGACGAATCGAATGGCGTTTTCTCAATCGAAATCAACCGAGTGGTTCTCGAGACCTCTGGGGGAGGGGAGGAGGGCAGAATCTGCCCCCCCCCCCGCAGGTTAACGTAATTCTGGCCGCCCGCAGGGAATAGGGTTAATGTCCAGAAAAATATATGCCGATGACCACACCGAATTTCAAAGCAATATCTATATGTGGCACTTCTTTGTCTACCAAAAAATGTACGCAACGCGACGCGAGCAGGCTCTAAGGGCCTGTTCCAGTGGCGCCTCTAACCTCTTCTAACCTCCTCCAAGTTGCTCCATCTTGCAACTGTCTGTAATAGGATAAGACTGCAAGTTGCAGCAACTTGAAGGAGGTTAGAGGAGGTTAGAAGCAGACTGGTTATTGATTCGACACTGATGTAATCGATTGAAATCGTTCAATAAAATGCATTGAATCAAAACATAATTGATTCACCACCAGATCTTTTGATTCATGAATCGTGATTGAATCAAAACCCGCATCAAATCAAGGCTGATTGAATCAAAAGATTTAACGATTAAAGTACACTGGTAAATTGTGCAAATACATGTAGTCCCAGTGGCTACATTCATTTATACTGAAATACTATTGCTGTAACCAGGCACGTAGCCAAGGGGAGGACGGCGGGGGCGCCCCCCCCCCCCCCCCCCCCCCTGGAGGCCAGGAGGGCCCTTTTCGGCGCGCGCAGCGCGCCGAAAAGGGTCGACTTGACCGCGCGAAGCGCGGTATCATAGGCTCTTTACTACACGAAGCGTGGTCTTTAGAGACTTTAGAGGACTTCAGAGGCCCTTTAGGGCCACCAAGGCCCTCTCTGAAAGACCAGAGGGCCCCTTGTACGTTCAAAAGAGCCCTGTGCATGTCAGAGGGGCCCCTGTCCAGACCGAAAGGGCCCCTGAGCTGGTCAGAGGGCCCCCTGGGCCCCCTGAACGGGCCCCCTGAACGGGCCCCCTGAACACGTCGTCAATGGGCCCCCTGAACACGTCGAATGGGCCCCTAGCCAGCACAGAGGGGCCCCTGGGCAGGTTGAGAGGCCCCTGAGCATGTCGACAGGGCGACAAAGCGGCTAGCGCAGTCCTTTGCCAGGTCATAAGGGCCCCTGAGCAGGTTGGAGGGCCCCTGGACAGACCAGAGGGCGCTTGGGAAGTTAAGAGGGCCCCTGTGCAGGTCAGAGGGGCCCTAACCAGACCGAAAGAGCCCCTTGGTGGGTCAGAAGGGCCCCTGAACATGCCGAATGAGCCCCTAGCCAGCACTGAGGACCCCAGGGCAGGTCGGAGGGCCCTCGGAGCATGTCGGCGACAAAGCAGCCAGCGCAGTCCCTTGCTAGGTCGGAGGGGCCCCTTAGAAGGTTAAAGGGCCCCTGAAGAGACCAGAAGGCCCCTGGAAAGTTAAAAGGGCCCCTGTGCAGATCGGAGGGGCCCCTGACCAGACCGAAAGGACCCCTGGGCGGTTAAGAAGGGCCCCTGAACATGCCGAAGTGGTCCCTGGCCAGCACGGAGGGTCTCCAGGGCAGGTCGGAGCGCCCCTTGAACATGTCGGCAGGGCGACAAAGCAGCCAGCGCAGGCCGACCAGAAGAGTCGCTTGTCCGATCGGAGGGGTCCTGGGCAAGTCAGAGGGGCTCCTGGCTAGACCGAAAGGGTCCCTGGGCCGGTCGGAAGGCCTCTTAACATGCCGGATGAGTTCCTAGCCAGACTGGAGGGGCCCCTGGGCAGGTCGGAGGGGCCCCTGAGCAGGGGCGGCGGATTGCGGGAGCAGGGTACCCAAAATTCCCCCCAGTCGAAAATCCTGGGGGGCAAAGGATAGTTTCCCCCCCCCCAGATTTTAGCCTGCTCAATCTGGGGGCAACATGACCCTTCCCCTCCCCAGGATTTTAATTTGAGGGGGGATTTTGGGTACCCTGCGCCCCGCAATCCGCCGCCCCTGTCCCTGAGCATGTCGACAGGGCGACAAAGCAGCCAGTGCAGTCCCTGGCCAGGTCGGAAGGACCTCCGAACAGGCCGAATGGGCCCCTTGACACACAAGAGGGGCTTCTTGGAAGGTCAGAGGAGTCTCTGGTGAGACCGGAAGGGTCAAACTACGTAGATATCCCAGATAAAGATTAAATACAAAGAGGACTTACTCCACAATACAAATATTAAAAGCGGAGCTTTCGGGTATATTGTAACACCCTTCGTCAGGGTGCTACAATATACCCGAAAGATCCGATTTTATTTTTTCCTGTAGAGTAAGCCCTCTTTGTATTATATATATATATATATCACCCACTCCACATCATGTCTTTTCGCTTCGCGGATCCCAGATGAGTCCCTGAACAGGTCGGAAGGGCGTAGAAAAGGTCAGAGGGGCCCCTTGACGATCTGAAGGGACCTTGGGCCTTTCAACAGTAAGAATACAGTTGTACAGGGAATAAAACTCAAAATTTTCGCGCTGCTCCGCAGCGCAATTTAACTACAAATTTAATTATATGTGGGTTAGGAAAAAAATAGGTCAGTTTCTTGGCGCATTTATGTGTTATGTTGCTACTTTCCTATATTATTGCGAAAAATAGTTCACTTTAGCACTTTTTCCCCGCACTTTTAAACGCACAATTTTAGAGGTCCGCACCATACGCAATGCGACGCATTGATGAGAAAGCAACCCAGGGCATAATACTCAAAATTTTCGCGCCGCTCCGCGGCGCAATTTGTTTAAGAGTTCCAGGTCTTGAGCTTAAAAAAATATTCCAAGTTGGTATAGCTGATTCCAAATTCGTGTCGCTGGTTCAAAAGTTGATGAGGCAGTTTGCTAACTCCAGCTCCTAAACGTTTGCTAACTCCAGCTCCAAAGTTGATGAGGCCTTGTAACGTACCTTTTCATGCGTTTTTTTCTGTGGGGGGCCTTTTCACGCTTGGGAAGGGGCCCTTTCAACGCCTGGGAAGGGGCCCTTTCGAGGCGCCGCCCTCCCCCCCCCCCCCCTGGACGAAACCCTGGCTACGTGCCTGGCTGTAACAATGTTTGAATGATTATATATATATGCATGTTTCCATTTGTATTGATTTGACATATGTACATTCACCTAATATATTTAAATGTTGAATCAAACGTGAATCGATTAAAATATTTCTTTTGATTCTTTGGATCGGAAGGAATCAATTCTCAAAATTGTATCCGTGAATCGAACGGTGATTGAATCATTCAGATTCCAAAATGGTCGGAGGGGCCCCCGATCAGGGGCGGCGGATTGCGGGGGCAGGGTACCCAAAATTCCCCCCAGTCGAAAATCAGCGGCTGTCCATTGCCATCATGCGAGGTAATGCTGCCTCGGTCCTTTCGACTGCTGGTTTTAACAGCGTGGGAGACGCGCGGACCGTCAAGGCCAGCGCCGGCGCACAGACCACGAAGGCCAGCAGTAGCACAGCCAGCGCCACTGCCGAGCACGGCAGCCTAGACGGCCTCACCGGACTGCAAAATACAGGCAATACCTGTTTCATGAGCTCAGTTCTGCAGTGTCTGAGCAACACGCAGGCCCTGCACAACTTCAGCCTGCATGAACACTACGCCGAGGACATCAACACCACCTCCAGTATAAAGGGCGCGCTCGCGCAGGTGTTCGCCAGTCTCATGCAAAATATATGGAAAAGAGGTGAGTTGCCAAGCCGCGTGTTATCGGTAGCACCATTCAAGGAACAATTACAGCAGTTCGCGCCTCGCTACGCCGGCAATCAACAGCACGACGCTCATGAGTTTCTCCGGTATCTGCTCGAGGGGCTGCACGAGGACGTCAATCGGGTCATTTCGCCACCTCACCCAATCGCCGTGGACATCGACGTCACATTCAGTCACAGTGAGAAGGCCATGGAATCCTGGAAACGGTTCATGCGGCTCGACAACTCCAAGTTTACGGATTTGTTTGTGGGCCAGCTCAAATCGACGCTGCAGTGCACCGTGTGTGGCCACCCGTCCGTGAGGTTCGACCCGTTCTGGGACCTCAGCCTGCCCATCCCAGCCAAGATGGGCCAGGTCCGCCTGCAGGCCTGCCTCGATCTCTTCAACAAGGAGGAGGTGCTGGATGGAGACGAGAAACCGACCTGCTCCCAATGTCAGAAGCGGCAAAAGTGCACCAAGAACTTCTCTATACAGAAGTTTCCGCGCATCCTTGTGATGCACCTGAAGCGGTTATCACCGATGATGGAGCGTTACCTGGGCAAGCTCAACTGCACCGAGGACTTCCCCCTCAGTGGCCTCGATCTCTCACCCTACGCAGATGGTCAGGCCACCTGCAGGTACAACTTGTACGGGGTGGCGAACCACTCTGGCTCCCTGTACTCGAGCCACTACACCGCCTACTACCGGCATCCTTACTCGGGCCAATGGCACGAGTACAACGACAGCAGAGTACGCCCGGTGTCGCAGCGGACTGTCGTCAGCAACGAAGCCTACGTGCTGTTCTTTGAGCAGCACGTAGATGGTGATAGCACATAGGCCGGTGTGACATTTATATTGTGTGCTGACTTGTATGCATGTATAATATGTATGTAACCGTACCGTAATTCCGTACTACCGTAATTCAACTGGATTTCTGATGAAGATCCGTGATCGAAATATAGAAATGAATCATGATTGAATCGTTCCAAAGAAGTTGAATCAATAACCAGTCTGGTTAGAAGCGCTACTGGAACGGACACATATCATCTATGCCGACAAATGATTGATCATTGTAAACTAATGACTTAGCCATTGCCCAGTAGCCATAATATCAAAGAGAGTTTTAATCATTAATATGCTCAAATACAATACTTTTTCCATTTATGTACGCGAAATGCAACGTAAAAATGCAAGCTTTTAGCCATAAATGTTAAAAATGTCAATTGGTGCCAGTTTGGAAACTGCATACATCATAAAATAAATGGTAACTTTCGAATTGAAAGATGTAACGTTTGAGCTGTGTGAACTAACCTGTTAGGTGTACTTATACGGCCTTGGTTAGGTGGCCGTTTGGGAGTGGGGTGTTGCTTTGACAAAACGGATCAAAATATTGATTGAAAATGTTCTCAACTGGGTAAGACTTAATCCTGTTATATGTCTGGCAGCGACATTTCAAACACTTGAAGTCCCATAAACTGTTTGTACGGGTTTGAACTTTGAATTTCCTGTGAATGATTCTAAAATCAAGTATAAAGTAGGAGGGCCCTACGAATTTAACATTAGGCCTATGACGTTGCATGGGAAGAATGACCTTCAAATCTATAAAGTTAGCATTGGGACCCTACCAATCATTTGCAGAACATGACGCCCCTGTTCAGGTGTTCATGTACATGATGACTGAGTATTAGTAGGTGTCATTATTATGTACTCTGGAATACTAACCAAGGTTGCTATAACAAAGGTTAGGCAGATAATACGTCACTGATTCTGAAGCTGTATGACTGTACTAAGGCTGTATGACCAAGACTTTATGACTGGGACTATATGACCAATCTGACCTGGTTTTGGAATGAGCACATCTCTACCAATCCATAAAGGCAAGGCAAACCAACATTTTCCCAGTAGGATCTTCATGGGGCCGTCCCCAAAACACCGATTTCCCCGTTGGCTCGTGTGTGTTGAAGGCCACGGACCATGACTTTAGTGACGTCATCACTTAGGAATGTCAAACATTTGGCGGGGGCTGGTACTAACTACCATTGCATATAACTCTGATAGTACTGATATCATTGATTTGAGTGTTGGTACACTATTCAATCAATATGTATTATGGTGAGCTGAATATCACTCACCTGTGTGTTGCTATGGAAGTGAAGTGAACTGCTGGTTAAAACATTTTTGAGCTCTGCCTGAGCTTGAACGACGCGCGCATTACTTCAAAATTATCAGGCCCAGGACCGCCCGGAGCCCAGTGATTTCCTTAAAGTTGAGGCCCGGCCCTGGCCCGGCCCAGGGCCGGGCCTCAGCCGCCCTTGACAGCCCAAGGCCCATAGGGCCAGCCCGGCCCATGGCGAACTCTGCCATAGGGCCCGCCATTTTTTTTTTATAATGTGGTTCTTGGCTGGAAATCCATGAAACGTATTTGAAACTGGTAAGCAACTGCGCCCAAGTGGTTATAATTTGTTGATTAAAAAGTCGAAAATATCACGTTTTGTGCTACAGCTGCCAAATTCCTTTTTTTGTTTGCGGTGGAAGAATCTCATTGAGTGGCTGCATTGGTGCCCTTGGGCTGATATAATATAGATGATTATAGAACCTTTCGATTTTTTAGGGTCTATTTATCCAGACCAAACAAAATAAGCAGAAATTCCGGGCCGCTACGCGGCGCAAATCATATCAGTGTTCTTTTCCAGTACAAAGGGGTCTAATATAGACTGTACACACTGGCGGCTGCAGGGGGCATGGGGGGCTATGGCCTTAAATGGGGGGGGGCAACATATCTTTTGACCCCACCTTTTGCTCCAGACATATTTCCTCGTTTTGACCCTGCATCCTGGTTCCAATAGCAAAAATTAGTTCTCCAGCCCGCTCAAAACCTCAAATTTGTCCGCAGCTTCGCGGCGCAATAATAGATGTATGGGTGTCCATTTTGCGTAAATACCATTTGTACGTTAAGTTTAATGGCAGCCTTTGTGACACATTTTGTTCAAGTGCGTCCCTTCGCAAAATCCTGCCTTTTTATAGTTCAAGAACATTTTTGAAGTCCGCTCGAGGCAAAGAAATATGATACACTGCTATCGCATGCATAAGATTTACTACTTGTAAAAAATCGGCTACCCCGTCCTGGTCACGAACCTCGAATTTTGGCGCCGCTTCGCGGCGCAATAATAGTGTATCGCATGCATAAGATTTACTGCTCGTAAAAAAAAAACGACTTCCACCCGCCCTCCCCCCCTGGTCACGAACCTCCACTTCCCTCTTGGTCAATTCTTCATCAGCAGTCTGGGGCGCCCTTGACTGTACAAATAATATATTTTAGCACCATCCGCGGCACTTTAAATGATAGAAAGGGTACGACTGATATTGCAAATACCTATAGCCAACGTTTTGTCAACAAACAAAAAAATCTGAAATAGGGGCACCCTCAAAATATAGTGGACCAAATCCGTTGGGTTCTCAGATTTGGGTATAGGTAAGGGCACCACTGCAATTGATGACACCCCTTGTAGATTTTCTGGATCCGCCCCTGGTGAACCTAGACAACCGCTGCCAATCTCCGCCTTCGAGAGTCTCGAGATACATTCAGTTTCGGTTTTGCAATCAAGGTTCATAGGAGTTTTATCGAAGCTTACAGTGTCCAAAATGTAAATCACGGTGATTATCAACCATGTATAGTTGTTTGTCACAAAAAGCATACAGCTGACAAGTCTACCAACATTGTGAACAAATATTTTAACCAACATTTTGCTGCATTATTTTTCTGGACATTAAATTGGTTTAAAGACGAGCCCATGCTCCGAAACTATGGGACCGATCTGGGTAATTTTTTCACCATTCGATCCGGCGTGGTCCAAAACAGTGTCATTCCTGAGTTTTATCCATTTTGGTCCAATTTAAGTGGTCCAAATTTAACCCAAACCACCCAAAAGTTTTTTGGTGATTTTGGTCTAATTTGGTCCACTTAGAGTGGACCAAAATGGATACAACTCAGAACGACACTGTTCGGACCACGCGGATCGAATGGTGAAGAAATTACCCAGATCAGTTCCATATTTTCGGAGCATGGGCTCGTCTTTGAACCCAATTTGATGTCCATAAAAATATATGCCATTTTGCTACCCATATGCGGCATCTGTGCCGCACATAAAACCTTCCGCCCAGGCGCGCACACAAGGGGGGGGGCACACGGGCCCGTGGCCCCCCTTACAAAATGCGGGGCCCCTCTGCGGAGGCCCCGTGGGACCCCTCTGAGGCGGCCCCGTGGGGCCTCTGTTTGGTTGTAATTTTTGTTTGGCGCATTTTGTGGAAATTTTCCGAAAAAAATACAGTTTTTGCAAAAAAAAAATGGGTGTCAAAAACTGAACATTTTGGAAATCCGATATAGCCATTTTGAAGTCCTGTTTGACACGCGGGCCCGTGCCCCCTTACGAAATGCTATGATGCCACCGACCCACCCTACGAGGGTGGGGCCCCTGTCCGGTTGTATTTTTTACAAATCAAAAGTCTTTTTTTCATCCGAAGGGGCCCACCGCGAAAATATAGAAAGCGAAGGTATCGCGAAAATGTGTAACGGGTCGAAGCTCTAAGGAGAAAAAAAGATCA